>VXBQ01011931.1:152246-167251 GCA_013400175.1 Phainopepla nitens | reverse complement strand
TCTCTTCTCTTCTCTTCTCTTCTCTTCTCTTCTCTTCTCTTCTCTTCTCTTCTCTTCTCTTCCCTTCCCTTCCCTTCCCTTCCCTTCCCTTCCCTTCCCTTCCCTTCCCTTCCCTTCCCCTCTCTGTAAGAAAGGTCTCCCTTTCACGTTTCTCTGTAAGTCCATTGAAAGGCAATTGATTCTTATACTGTAGATACTGAATGATTTAAAGTGTCCGCAAGAAACAGTTATTTTTGAGTTAGATTCAAATTAAAACCTTATTTTATCACTTGGGTGCAAAAACTGATTCTTCTCACTTCTAGCCTTGGAACAAAGCTGTCCTTGTAAAAATGAAAATGCAGAGGTACATGATAGAGAGCAGGGAGTAGACGTTCAAGGTCTAACAATGTTCAGCCAGCAGTACATAGCCTTGCAGAGAGCTAAGGCTCTCACAGAGGTTACCCTATGGATCCTGATCCAGAAAACACAAAGCAATGCTTAAAGTTCTGATTGAAGGACTCAGAGCACCAATTGCTTTAATTTGTCAGATTTTACTTAATGAGGTTCACCTTCCCACCTGATTTTATATTTTTTCTGTCTTTCCATGGCCTAGTAGTACTATGTAGTGTATGCCCAGCCTATTCTCATTAAGTGGACCTGTGAGTAAACAAACTCTCTTAAGTTCTTGTTTTCCCAGCCTTCTGTCCAAAATCACTCCTTGTGGTCAAATGAACCCAGGACTGGCCAGCCTCTCTTATCTCTTCACCCACTCAGTCCCATCCTTTGCTGTTACCAGCACCAGCTGCTCAGTCTGTCTCAGCAAGTTCCACTTCACAAGCTCCACTAAGACCAGGAGTTGGGTGTGCTAACTCCTGGTAAGAAACAACATTTTTAATTTTGACACAACCATAAGGGGTCTGTTTTCTCTGAGCCCAATCCAGATCAGTGCATTTTTGGTAATTTCAGGAGCCCGATCCTCACAGTATTACCTTGCTCCTGGGACATTTGTCCTACTAGTCAGTCAGTCCTGCCCTCAGTTGCCATTGGTGGAATTTAAAAATCATAGAATCATTCAGGTTGGAAAAGACCTTTGAGATCATCAAGTCCAGAAATTCACCCAGCACTACCAAACTTTCTCCTAACTTATGTCCCCATGTACCACATCTCCATGTCTTTTAAAATCTCTCCACAAATGATGAAATTATGGTGCAGACAGCACTTGAGTTACACTTACAGCTTGAGTTATCCAGGGAATAGGTAGACGTGAACAAGAGTGTTATTAAATTAATTCTTGATAGTAGTGAAATATATGTTCAAATCCATTAAAGCAAGGTATGATTTTACCTTTTTGTGCTCAGTACCCTCAGGTTTCATCACATCAGCTGAATATGAAGCACTGGACTTCTTTAAACATTTAATTTCCATTGAAATGACTACAAAGCTCTGGACTTCCCTTTTGTTATAGAATAAGCCTCTGAAATAACTCTCTTTGGAGGAGTCCCTGAACTCATTCATCTCTATATAACTTGAACTCAATAAAGTTGCACTAGGGAAGAGTTTGGCCCATTAACTTTAGTTTTCTAATGCTGTTTAGTCAATAAGTCATATAATTCCCAGAGCAAAGAAGGGAAGGAATAATAATAATAGGAAACATGAAATGTCAACATAGCCAATTCAGAAGTGAAGGGAAAAAAACCCAAAAAACCAGCCCAAACTAGAATTCTGTCAGGTCATCACCTAGAGAAAATCAATGTAAGTTAAGTTCAGTGAAATCAAGTAAATTGTGTTCAATTACCTCAGATCAAATCCTACCATGTAGTTATGTAATTTCAGTTTTTCATTTTTTTCTCCCCTGCCCCCATCATAAAATTTATTCTTAAAAAAAAAAAAAAACAAACCTGTCTGCTAGATTTTGCAAGTTCAGTAGTCTGTTAACTGAGTGAGTAAAGGTATAATGAAAGCAATAAGTGCTGAAACATCACACATGCAGTACATATCTCCAGCCAGTCCAATTTTATGCCTAAGGAGACTGGCAGAGTTCCTGCTGCGATTCAAATCTTATGTCAAATTTATAAACTTGTTTTCTCCATTCTCCTCTCCTATCCCCGTGCCCCATCAATCAGAGCTTATACCTGCACAAAAGGCTGATCCATCATTAAGGAGGCAGGTTGCAGCCAAATGTAAATTTGCACTTTAAAAAAATAAAAGAAGGAATAATACTCATGCTGCAGGGCAGGGTGACCCTCTGACCCTAGGAAATCTGCCTCTCAATCTGCAGAACACAGGCTAAAATAATGTGTCCATCGAACAAGCAGTAAACTTTTCTGCCTCTGCCTTTTTGAAGATTCTTGGAGTTGCTGCGTCTGCTGGCTGACACTCTGTCTGACTTTTAAAATATGAAAATCTCCTCCATATGCATTGAGCTCAGTTTTCTACTTAGCATTTCAAGAGCCCTAAGGACCTTCAGGGAAAAAAAAAAAATATTCTGAATTTTCAATTTTGATGACAATTTGCTTTCCCTACAGGATGTGCAGAAACACCTTGAAAAACTTGTCAGCTGCTAAAGGAAATATTCTTTGCCATGGGAATGAGGGCACATCACTTTCAACTAACTTAGGGAAGATAAGTTTGACTCTGCCCCTCATGCTTCCCCAAAGCAGCTGAACATCTCTTTTAGGTTCTTCCAAATAAGAAGCAACAATGATAACTATTAAAATAACAAACATGGAACTCACAAACATAGGTTTTGACCATACAGTAAAGAAAAATTAAGTCTGTCCATCCATCCATCCATCCATCCATCCATCCATCCATCCATCCATCCATCCATCCATCCATCCATCCATCCATCCATTCATCCATCCACCCACCCATCCATCCAGTTACAGAAGACTCCGATTTTCATAGCATCCAAATCCAGATCCAAATAAGGATTTTTGTTTTTTTTTCAGGCCATAAACAAAATATTATTATTTTATTTAAAATTAAATTATTTTGTTGGAATACATAACTTTCCCTAATCTGGGCTAGTCTCCCCTTGCATTAGAGTCAAGGGAAGGAGACAGTAATACTCGAGCAATACAATCACACTTACCTTCAGTAATTGTGTGAGGTCAGGAGGTTCCACCATTTGCAGTCCTGTTTTTCTCAGAGAGCTTGTAAAGGGAGTCTAGATGACCTACTTGTATTAAACCCTGTGTTTATAAGCTTATATTAAATGGAGTGAATCTCCTCCTTTAGCTGAGATTTATGTATTTTCTTTGTAACCTGCACATCACTAAAGGGCACACTGGAAATGTTAATTCCCTAAGCACCAGCCATGTACAAATTTTTCAGGGTGTGTTGGATTTTGTATCTTCTGTGCCACAGAGGAAGGGTGCTGGGAATATGAAGCTCAATGTTTTCTTCTCCACCCAACATCAAGGAAAAAACCATAACTGACCCTAAAGTGTTCAGGTACAAGTTGTGGGGGTCCCTACCCAGAAAACCCAAGGTTGCAGAATTCACTGGTTTTCATTAGTCTGCATGCTCAGTATGCAGCCTTCATTAGCAATCTCCAGCGAGATGAACCACAAACTAAGCAAGGAACAAGAGTGATAAGTCTTGATTTCAGGGCTTGTGTTCCAGCATTAGACACAATTTATCTTTAAACTCCTAGTTTTAGACACTGGACTGATGACATTTGGGATTTTTGTTGGTTGGTTGGTTGGTTGATTGGTTGGTTTGTTTGTTTGTTTGTTTGACATAACAGTATTTCCATGTTTTACATGGGCTAGACGAAGTGTATGAATTCTAACATAATTTAGCATTTCTGCTGCTAATCCTGGTTTAGCTGTGACACAGACAAATCTGGTATTAAGCAAAGAAGTTGTTGCATAAACACAGCAAATTCTGCCTCTCTTCCTTTCAGAGGACTCAGAAATTCACACCAGAGCAGTCAGTTAGAATATGCAATTTATACTGCAGACTATTTAAATGTTTTAAAATGGGAGCATTCATTACAAATGCCTTCTCTAACCTTTTATTCAGGGTGAGATGCAAATAAAGCAGTGACTGATAAAGGGAGACATGAAAATGAATATGTATGTTTGCATAAAATGTATTTCTTTGCTGCTGTGGAACAAATTCTGCTCTTAGTCCCATTTAAGGATCCACTGCTGATTTCAATGTAGTTATGAGCACACAGCTGAGGCCAGGATAAATCCTTCTGTCCATCTATTGAGTGATCAAACTGTATTTATTACGGATCCCGTTTCTATGTGGAAGTGAACCAAGCTTTGATCTCAAGGGCAGGCTCTGCAGTGTCGCCTCTGCTGCCCTATGACATGATATGGGTATAAGCCTCCCTCCACTGGGTGCTCATGTGGGCTACAAAGGGAAAAAAGTCCCACATGCCTCTGCAAAAGCCTGGGGAACAGTCAGACACCAGCAATTAGAAGCCTGTTATTTTCTTTCAAAAAGTGTTTAATAATAAATAGAAGTGCTAAGCTCAAAAAAGCAAGTTGAAAATTCATAATCAATTTTGTCGTTGCTTTTCTTTCTTATTGGTAGGAAAAAATTACTCACTTTTCTCCCACCCTCAGATAAGACTAGGCTTTTGCACTCTATTAACCCCAGGGACTAAAAGATAGACTGTTTTCTAACAGGTGAATTAGTGCTAGATAGCATTACCACAAATGCCAAGTCATTAAACATGTAATTGGATTTTTTTTTTTTTTGCTATCTTAACTTTTCTACGTTATAAAGGATCTTTACAAATTAATGACAGAATATGAAACTGCCCTGAGAGCTATTTGCCCATTAAAAACAGGCATGAAAAACTCCTATCCCCATCACACAGAGAACTATCCCACCAATTTCCAATTACTTCTGCCACTGACAGTTCACTGGACTGTTAAGTTATATTCTGCACCATGCTGCTTAATGTGGTTAAGTCAGGCAGGTATTTTCTGCTTTTCTTTTTTCTTTCTTCTTTTTCTTTCTATTTTTTATTCCCCGATTGTGAAGCAATTAAACTATGTCAGTAATGAAAAAACAGAATTTTAGTACTATAAAGACACAGTTAATTTAAAGATGGATCCCTAGAAATCACTGAATAAATACTCCTAGCACCCTGGTCCAAATATGTTTCTCTAAGTTTATTCAGGACCTCCAATAAAAGCCTGTCCTATGTCATTCACAGATATACAGAGGCAAGAAGCCTTATTAAAAACCTAAAGACCTCACTTTTGTATCAGATAATGACAATGATATTACTAGTGTTAATGGTAATGAGGAAAAGGATTCACTGTGTCTTTTTTTTTCTTCCATTTTATGAGAAACTTCAATTGAAAATGCAGTAAAATATTGAAAAATACCTCTTACATGACAAGCTGGAAACAAAAAATATGAGGCTTTAGAAGCTCTTTGATGGGAAAATCTAAGTGACAGCTGTGTTAGCTTTACTATTAGGTGATCTAGTCTTTAAACAGAGATGTTAATTGTATCACTGGGAATTAAATATGTGAAGAGGTGCAGTGAAGCACCCTCTGTCCATGGATTCCCCCAAGGAGTTAGAGCTATTGGGGCAGTTGTGTTCTGTGTGTTGTGTGTGGTTTCACTGCTCACAAACCTCACCTCCTTGAGGTGCTTGTGATGTATCCAGTAAGGCATCTGCTCTTTGTAGTTTGGTGGTTAAGTAAGTAATACACAATTCAGAAAATTGTTATCTGCAATTTCTATGATTTAAGGGAGCTTTAAGGGAATATTTATTAAATGAAAAAATAATCCCTCTCAGCATGGCCAATGATGAGATAGCCAAAATGTAAATGGACTTAATAAAAACATTGTGTCAGATGGGGACTTTCCTTCAGGTTGCTGGTAGGATTCCTTTTGAGCCAGTTTTTTGGTATCATTCATGAGTTTAGGAGGAATTGTAATTTAGCCATTTCTGATTTAAAAAGAGAGGTAATCAGTTATTCTTGAGGAAGGGGAAAAACCTATGCTTCATAGAAGCTGTGTGATGTTTGTGAATCATTTCAGTGACACAACTACAGGAATGCCAAGTACAAAAAAATCTAACCGGAAATTATGGGCATTAATGGCTACTAAATAGCATTACTGGCTAAAAAAAGACAAATTCAAAATGGAGTGCCTGCAGAGAAGGACTATTAAAATTAACAGAGGAATACAGAACGTATTTTATGTGGAGACTTTAAAAGAGATTGGACTTTAAAATAAAAAGGGGCAGGAGCAAGGCGGGGGAGTAATATTATTACTGTATAACTATCTTTCCTCATGGGAACTAATGGTATTCCAGTTAAAGAGAAACAATAAAAAATGCAGATAGGTGCAGAAAAGTTGCATATCTGGGTGCAGCTGTCCTCTGGACAGAGAGTGCTGGAACACCCACTTGCCACTTTGAAGCATCCTCTTTGAACATCACTGTGTATTTACAATATCTCCTTTATCACATACACTCCATTTATATTTTTCAGTGCATCCTAATAGATGCCTTTTTTATAAGTCTGAACTCCAGCAGGTCTCTCAAGTAGATTAATGCTGAGATATTGCTGGATAACATGGTGTTTGTGCTGGAAACAGTAACTCATTCCACACTGGCCAGATTTACAGGATGTTTAATTTGCCAGACTTTTTCTTTCTCCATCTTCGGCTCTCTCACTGAAGTCTGGTTTGATATTTTCAAAATTTATCTTGGCTCTCTGATTTTGAGAATTTAGTTTGGCCTACCCTACTAAACAGAAGAAAATAACTGATGCTTTAAGATGGTAAAATGCATTTTCACCTCTTGCTGCTTTTCCTTTGGTTTCAAAGATCTCCAGGCAGAGGTTTGAGTTCAGGTATTCCTTCATTTTTTAACCTTGTGCTTATTTAAACTAGTGTGATTACAAGGTAGAATGTATTACTAAACCAATGGAAGATGATTTAACACCCCTTTTCAGGGTGTTTACCAAGGCAAATAATTTCAGAGAATTACTGTTTTAAATGCCCCTGCTTGATTCAAGCACTCCATCGCTACTCTGCAGAGCCATATACAAATAATTTAATTTAATAATGAATGGAAAACCTCCTGCTCCAACCTGTATATTAACAGCTGAAATTTACTCTTGAGCAGACAGCTGGTGTCTGGGCCGGTTCACACCTGGTATCACTTCAGGTCTTGTGTGAAATTCAGGCAGGCCACAGGCTTTGTACTGTGTTTTTGAGCAAGGCTATTTTCACTCTGCAGAGAGCAAGTGCAATCATATGTTTCAATAAGGGACTTATCTGTTAGCATGTGAAAATGTTACTGCTAATTTTACACCTAGAAAACAAATCAGGGTTTCACAGTTCGAAAGCAGAAACCAACCAGCTATAAACCGTCAGATTGACTGTGATCTCGGAATTGAATAGGTCTATTTGTTCTAACAAACAGTTAGGCCATTAAATTGCAAAGCCTTTCAGTGTTTGTCCAGGTAAATAAGGACACATCCAAATTGATTATCTGTTGTTCGGAGGTAATGATACGTAATAAACTATTCGCTCTGGATAACATAACAGAAATGTGCTGTAGCTCACAGATGTGCCGTATCTTCCCCTGCAAGAGCAGGATCTCTCCAGCAGCTGCTGTTCAGGTCTCCACATTCCACCCTCCTGCCCTCCCCACCCCTGCGGGCAAAATGCAATGCATTTGTCTGATGAAACAAACGTGTTCATTCTTCTTGCTCCCATAGCCTTATGTGGTGCCCCTGCTTCTGATGGGGATTCCTCAGAAATCTGCATGCAGGTACATGTGCAACTCACAGAAAAATACTTCAGGGACATTAAGTTTGATCCTGTTCTTTCCGGTGTCATTATACTCATTTGAAAAAAGAATATCTGTCATCACAGATGTCAGATCTACTGGCTGCCCAGGAATAAATCTTGTGCTCATGTCAAAATGTCTCCAGCAGAACTTCTAGGATGAAAATTCACAGCTCAACTTTAGGCAGCAATTTATGATGTATGATACAAGCAGCATGAGTAGTATTCTGTCAGGAAAAGGGGGAATCTCTAAATTTTGTCAAATGGAAAGTAGTTAAATGGTGCTTTTGTCAATTAGGAACTTAACTGACTTTTTAAACTGTCATTAAAATAATTCTCCCCATGCACATATTCTCGGTAACTCCAGTTAGACTATGCCTATATGCAAAAATGGCTGGAAATCTACATTGTGGGGGAGAGGGCATAAGCAGCTGGGACTGAGAACCAGGGACAGAAACATTTTCCGTCAGCAGTGGGACCTGCTTTATGGGATCCTGCTCCATCACTTGTGACAAACACCAAATTGAATGTTTGTGGGGACAAACTCAGGGAGGGTAATAACCCGTGCTGAGGCATTGTGAGAATGATAAATGTTTTATTGTCTTTATTTTTCTCACATCACTTGCCAGTTAGACTTACAAGGTGAAATTAGTAACCTTCTCTGGTGGAATTTGTTTTGCCAAATTTTAGCTGACTGAAGTATTGAGTGGGATATTGTCTGTAAATAAAACGCTTGAATTTAGACACCTAGAGATGTTTATGCCCAGGCTGGTGTTTAGGCTGTTCTTACAGCACGGCCTGTGGCTCCTGGGGAGCTGTTGGAGCAGTCCTGGAGCCTGGAACAGCATCATCCCCTCACTCCATGAGCTGCACTGACTGATGGCTCTCACAGCACATCAGCAGAGCCAAAGTACAAGTTCCTGATTTCAGGCCCTTTGAGCTGCTGTGGCACCCTCCTGTCCTGGGTTGCCAGTCACGCAGAGGAGAGTCTCCTGAAGGCTCTATTTTGAGGGGCTTGACCATCACTGGAGGTTGATGGCAAAGAACCTGACCTGTATGAATGAGCAACCTTTGTAATCAGGGAGGAGACAGGTGTCTTAAACATTTGCATTTAATCTGTCATAAATGTCTACTTTAGAATGAGACAAAATCTAATTTCTCGCAAACCATTGTTTAAAGGGGACTGAATGTGATTACTTAACTGATGCTTGAAGCCTTGTGCTGGAAAAGAATCACACAGATTTGGTGGAAAGGAGGAGGTCACCTCTCCCTGTTTACAGTGTAACTTTGCTGGTATCAGAAGAGCAACACAATGGGTACATTTAACCAATGTCCACTGACATAGAAAGCAAGACAACTAATCAAACAAGCGAACCAGGCTTATCTCTCAGTGATCATGTAACAGATGGCAGGCAATATGGAAAGGAGAAAACAGAAAGAGAGATATTAATATAAGATAGGCAGAAAGATGGAGCAGTAGTTTCAAAAATAATAAATGGCTCGAATTGAAGCCCAATTCTCAAATGCATATTCAGAGACATATGTGTTGATCTCTTAATGGAAAAATTGTTAAAAAAAATAAAAGGTAACACAGGATCGTGTGTTGACATTTATTTTCTCTCTGTAAAAGAAAAAGAACCCCACATTTGCATTTTTCTTGAGCCCTATTTTCTCCGAAGTTGCTAAATATTGCACTGGAGCTGAGATGATGTAAAGTAAAAAGACATGAAGCCTTTCTTTCAAAAAAGGGAAAGAATAAATAGAAAAATGTTTCTTTTTATTTCATTTCAGAAAATGATAAGACTAAAATCTCTTAAAATATGCAGAAATCTGAATCCCAAGACCCTCCAACAACAGAAATGCANGGGGGAGGGGGGGAAAGAAAGCCCAAAACTAAATCTCTTCTATGCCTTTTTTTGACTTAAAAAAGAAAAATGGATGTGGCAAAAGTGTTTCTGATTAGATTGGTACAAAAAGATGATGCATTCTTTCTGGATGAATCAGGAGATATGAGGTTCTGTCACTCTTTAGATATAGACCTGAAATAGTAAGCTTAAATTTATAGCCTCTTGAATGAGCCACAGGACTCTGTTTACTCATAGGGTAGAATTGGGTGCAGTTCCAGCAGTTCTTTTGTGTGATCAGTTACTTTATCACCTTGATCAGTTCAGAAGATACAATAACTCTCTTTTTTAATACATCCTACTACAGTAGATCCTTTATCAACCTGCTTTGGATTTAATCACACTTCTGGTTCAGGAATCCTCTCCCCATCTGTCTCTTTCACATACATGCAAACACATGCCTGAACAGCCATAAATGCCTGCATGATACTTTTGGATTTTTTTTGCAATTTTTACATTTTCTGGAGGAAAGGCTGGAAGAGATAGGGAGCAGGTCTAAAGAAGCAACAGCTCAAATGCAGCAGCTCTCTTTTCCCCATTCTGGTTTCCAGAAACAATATATTTCCAAAAGTAACTAGGAGAGGAATTTCCGTCTATAAGAATGATATTGCAGGGGCTACCTGGAAATTTAAAATTTTATGCTTGGCCGCAGATTTTGGACAGTCAGTCTGACTTTTTAGCATGAATTCAAACCTGTTGTTCTATTTGTGCTCAGTAACCTCTCCCATTTGGTCCCAGGCTCAGTAGTTTAATCTAGTGCTTTGGTTTGGCTTCATTCCCCACATAAATTTTTTACAGCAAAGAGTAGCACGGGAGAGGTTAGTGAGATTTTCCAGGAAATCGTGAATAACAAATGTCTCTCCATGGTTCCTCCCGATAAACACCCTGCTGTGCAACAGGGAGCATTTCTTCCTGACCTCTTCTGCCTATAAGCTGTCCCTGGAGGTTTGTGGATCGATACTGTTGCTCAATGTACATGAAAAGGTTAGGCTGATTCTTATTCTCTAAAAAAAAAAAAATGCCACTAAGTCTTTTCTAAAAGTATCTAAAACACTTTGTCTCTAAGGTATTCTGTGTCATTGAGCTCTAAACCCTCCAAATATTTGTTTGGTACCTCTGATTATCCAACAACAAAAACAAAAACCATACCAAACAAACAAACAAAACCCCAACAACAACTACAAAAGCAAACCTAAACACTTCTGTGATATCTTTATACAAACAACCATGAATGACATTAAGGTTGGAAGTGTGCATCTAAAAATGTTATAAAGTGTTAAATGATCCAGAGAGTTAGTAGGGAATGACTTTGTTATCTAGGCCTAACTTTTCCTAAGGAAAGGTCAGTCTCTGTCTGCTGCTTCATATTTCTTTGCTTTTCCATGGCAAGCTTCATCACAGAAAACCAACAGCTTTCGGCCTAGTCTAAAGCTCCTTGAGCACAGGACAAGTTCTCCAAGAGGACAAGTCCATTCATTAGTTTCATGGCAGCCACTGTTAGCAGGAACATTTTTCACAAAAATGAAGTTTCATGAATAACTCTAGCATTGATCTCATCACTGAGATTTGCTCTTGCATAATAGGTTTGCACCAAAAGGTTTGGCTTTGGTAATGAGACCATGTGTGAAACCTTTGAATGTGAGCTTTACTCTACAGTTCCTGATTTTGACAAGCTGTTGTCTGGGAATTACTTATTTTCTAGGATAAAGGTTGCAGAAGTAAACTTCTGGTTACTTTTTATTTTGTCCCACGGTGTTTTACAAAGATACACCTCAGCATCTTCAGAAGTCACATACTGGTTGTATCTGTTGGCCAATTGTGCCCTATAGAGTCAAAAGGGCCAAGGAGCTGAACCTGGTACAAATGCGCCTAAGAACACTTTCCTCTTTCTTGCAGTTAGCAACATCTGCTTTTTCAGTTACAACTTGCCTCCAAGCCCTGAAATTTCTTTCAAATATTTGTTCCAAAGCTACAGTCCTCTGAGCTCAGCCATGGAAGTATTTGCCATTTCTTTTTCTGAGAGAAAAATGCTATCTTTTCCTGTCTGTCTGGTGCTCCATCTGTCTGCCTGATCTGCTGGTTCATAATCTGGAAGAGAATAGCTTTTGGGTTGTTTCATATATATTTTGTAACCTCTACAGAGCTTTGCTTGAAGGCGCCAAACTCATCCGTGATGGTGAAGCTTCAGTGACTTCAGGTAGTTGTGCGAGGTGAATCAGATCTTTCCCTGGGACCATTCCAGACAGAGAATGTGTAGATATGTGTATGAACAGGCAGATGTGGGGAGGGGAATCAGAAGTGAGGTTTTGCAGAAATTGTTCCAGGACAATAGTAAATCATGCACTCACTGCTGCACTGCACAGAATGCGCTAAAGGAGAGCAAGAAAAATGAAGGAGTATACAATTCTGCCCACTTCAGCAGTTAGGCTTTTGTTAGAATACTCTTAAGCAATTTCAAAGCTGCCAGGACTGTGTTTAATTAAATATGTAAGTATCAGTACAAAAATAAAACCCAAGTAACACTTACGTCATGCCTACAAGGTGTTATTGTTCTGGTTTTTACAGATGGACATATTTTCAGGAATAAACTTGCCAAGTGTTGTGAGAAAGAGGAGAAACAAGAGAGAGAAGGATGTAGAGGGAAGTAGAGAAAAGAAATATGATTGCTACAGGAAAAATGGCAGTGCTTATATTTCAGAGAGGCAAACAAAGTACAGTGCATCTGTGACAAGGAAGTATGACTTGAGTTCCCTACTTAAGGCTTCATTGAAATTGCCCAGTACTTGAGAGAAAACAGATGACAGAGTAATTAGAGATGGTGCCTATAATTTATCAGTCACAGTCTTGAACTTCCTGTGGCTGATTGGAATGACCAGATGATTTCTTACTAGTACACCATATATTTGGGGGGGATGGGAGAAAAGGAGGAACATAGCTAAGCACAGATAATAAGTCTTGATTTGCCTAGAATCATGGGATGGTTTGGGTTGGAAAAGACCTCTGGGAGTATCTAGTCCCAATTCCCTGCCATAAGCAGGGAAAACCACTAGATCTGGTTGCTGATTCAAAGAAACCTGAATATTTAACTCCCAAGAAAACTTGCCTGCAGATGTTCAGGTAAGGGGAGATACAGCCATCCAGCACCATTGGCTCTGCTGCTCTTTCTGGGACAGGCTTTGCACACTCAGGGAAGTATGGAGCTGCTTTTACTCCCAGTAGAAGAGGAATTCAGCTATCTAAAATGTCCTGAGTACACTAAGGCTTTACCTACAGACCAGGCAGATTCCAGAAGGGCTGTGTCTTCACAGGGTCTTACAGGGTGCTGACTTTTGGCTAGTGGAAAAGCTGGCACAAGGTTTGATCCTGGGCTTCTTTCTCTTGGCATTAGTCAGATTAGTAGAAGATTTGCATATAATCCGTATTTTAAACTGCAGCTGGCATGGGGTAGGAGAATACAGGGACAAAGTGGTACAGTATATAGTTTATACCATCTTGGTTAAATTATGTCAGAAATACAGGTGCAGTCACCCTTTTTCTGAACACGAACATTTTCTGAAATACTGTGTGCTAGATATGGCAGGCAAGGCATGCTTCCTTCCCATCTACCAATAGTGGGAAGTCTTTTGACTCCACTGGCAAAACAGTTTAGAATTGCACTTAAATCCATCAGGTACTTTCTGGAAATCATAACTGTGCCATTCCTGTGGCGGTTTTCTTTTGCCCGAGAAGGGGTTCAATCCTGCACTGCAACTCCCTACTCACAGACTTGAGGGCTGTACCTGCAGGTGCCATAAGTCTGTGATGACTCCCAGGTACAGGACGTAGGTTCAGAAAGAGAGATGTTTTGGTCTAAATGCAGTAGTCCTGGCTTGAATGTTTTTTCAAAGGAAAATGATCACCACAAACTCATGTGGTCTGTGAGTGAGGTTCTCCCATAATTTTACGTGGGCTTCATTTGTCCCCGTTGCCTGTAAGAGTGTTTACCAACAAAGAAAAGGGATATTCTTACACCAGAGGAAACTGGCCACATTGTGACTTGGGCATGAGCCTACTGAGTCTCCAGGAGGGGGAAATAAAGAGAGGTTGAGATGAAGTAACAATGTGATTTGTCTTTCACTCCCTGAAAGCTGTGACTATAATTTTCAGAGAGGCTAAAGGAATTAAGTATATATTTCTTTTTCAAGTGAGAAGTCCAAATCTCTGGCATAAGCCTAGAAAGTAAATGTTTTGCTTGCTATATTTTAGCCTCAGAACCAATCATGTTTTGAATTTATCCATGTTCTTTTTTTACCTGAATAATCCCATAGCATTCATTAGCAGACTTATGTTAATTTACAAAGAGAAACTACTGGGGACATCCTTAAGCTCCCATACAGAAACACTGATGAGGAAACACCCGGGCTTTTGGTGCACTTTCTGTATTTTCCTCAGACTGTCTCAGGGGGAGGCTGCAGAAACACTTGTGAATGGTGGGGAAAGACACTATCATTTCAGGTGCATATCTGATAACTTACCCTGTGGATCGAGGGAGGGGATTAGTTCCCTTCACCATCCTCTTCTCATAGCTCAACCAACTCCCCATCTTCAGGAACTATATTTGAATCCTCCATTTGAACCAAAAAAGCTTTATCCGTCCCTTAGTGAAACATCTTTTATTTGCCAACTTGTTTTTCCCACAGACTCCTGCTCCCTTTTGTGTTTGCGCTAATGTTCGAATGTCTACACTGCGTAGCCGATGATTATTTGTGAGACGGAGTGAGTTAATGCAGATTTGCAAGCTGTTCCCATTTGTTAAATGTCAGAAAAACACATGCAAGTCACTGGCTTTAGCACTTAGCTGCCAGCTGGCTCTTCTGAAAGGAGGGGACAAATGACAGTCTATCAAACAGCATGCTTTCAAAGAAAGAGGAGACCTGTTCCAGAACTGCAGCTTCAGAGGCTCTTTTTAACAACATAAGCAAAACTGGGAGCCAACCTCATTTTTTCCCCCTGGCTGTAATGAACACATAGCTTAGCGACAGCATTCCCCCACCCCCAGTAAAAACGATCTGGAATTACAAAGCTTGTAAGAAAAAAGGTGTCATTTCCTCCCCCCACCCCGCTTTGCTTCAAATTTTATTTATTTTTAAGTAAGACCAAAAATGCCAAAGGGGAAAGGAGTGGGGTTCTGAGATCAGTCACAAATCTCAGAAGATTGCAGGAAACTGTGCCAAATGGAAGTGTTTATCCATGGGTAAGTGCCCAGTGTAGATTAACATATTTTAATTATGGTCTCCGGGTTTGCTGTGCTCCCTGAAGAATACACGGTTTAGGCCTCACTGGTGAGCCAAAGTTGTCGTG
>VXBQ01011931.1:121926-145580 GCA_013400175.1 Phainopepla nitens | reverse complement strand
AATATCTCTATTTTTAGATACTCAGATGAAATTTGCTATGGGGGTTTTTAGTGATGGTAATCAGGAGAAGAATGAAGGGCATCAGTAAAGATGATTGAGACCTATCCAACAAAAATAATCTAGTGCAGTTGGCTCATTTTCTTTCTGATGTTGTGCTCAATGAAATGAATTTAAACTGTTTATTTTACAATTAACATGCAATGTGCATTTCTGAAGTAATTTATGAGAAACAATTTTCTTTTTATGTGGGGCTGCAGCAGAGAGCAGAGCTTCAGCTCACAACGTCAAGGTGAAGCTTTAGGGAGGGAGAAGGTGCTTTCTCATATATGAATTTTTTCCACTTCCCATAAAAGTTGTGTGCCCTTTCATGTGTCTTGGCCACAATAACCTCAGGATGCCAGGAGGGGAAGCTGGAGGAAGAGGATGAGGGATGTCAGGCTCAGGGGCATCTGCTACTTGCAGTGTTGCAGAGAGCATTTTCTGGTTCATGAAAGTCAGAGTACAGTTAAAGCAGACATTTGCTATTAGGTTAGAAACAGGTTGAAGCAGGAATGTGGGAAACAGTCTGTCTCATGAGAGGCCAGAGCCATACATTTGCTGAGTTCCTGAGACATTTGTGTCCTGTATAACCAGGTCTCTTCTGTGGTGCCCCAGCTGCCACATGCACTGTGTATCACTGGATGAGACAGAGGTAACACTGTCCTTTCTCACAGTCTCACCTGTAAGAACCCTTTCTGCATGCTGCATTAATAACCATTATCCATCCCCGTTCTCCAAAGTGCTGTCAGCAGCATGGATGAGCTGATGATCTTGGCATTATCCTGAGATTTCAGAGTGTAAGGTTTGGTTCCTTGCTCTGTTATATATTTCCTCTGTGACCATGTGTAAGTTGCCTCCTAAGGGAAATATGCTGTATTGTAAAAGGATCTTGAATCTTGAAGATGAAGTCTTAACAAGAGTCAGTGGCTGGAAGCCAGGTAAATTCGAAGGGGGAAAAAAGGTGCATATTTATAGTGGAGAAGGGAATTAACTCTCAGAACAAACTGCAGAGATGAGGGAAATTCTCTTGCTTTTGGTGTCTTCAGTCCAACATTGAAAAGTAAATGTAGCCAAGTACAGATTAAGTTTAAGCAAAAGAATTGACTGAGTTTAGTGCAGTTATAATTGTATGGCAGTAAATAGGTGATGATATCCAAGTGGTTAGACTAGGTGAGCTAATACTCTTTTTCCAGGCTTTACACTTCCTAAGCTGATAGCACAGATGAATTTTTTGGAAGACTGTGTCCTGTTCTCAACTCAGCATTTAAATAAAGCGAATTTGCCTCCATAGGAAATATGTGGTATGGAATCCATCTCACTTCACTTAACTTGACTAAAAGTAAGCCATCCAGCAAGTAGTTATCAAGGTTTTGCTAAAGTTGATGACAAGTTCTGGCACATGCCATGAGTGTTTTGGCTAATGATAGTGGAGATACCAGATGGGCCCTCTGGTCAAGCTCTCTCCATCAACTAGAAAAGAGCCTAGATTAACTCGGACCTGACAATGGTCTTTTAATGGTCTTTGGATGAGATGAATTCCAGCATATACACCCCTAGCTCAGATGTTCAGCAGCTATACTGTTGCCTTCACTCTTCTTGTCTCATAATACCTCTCCTTCTATTTGTTACTGTTGCAAGACATTCCTACATTTAATACCCACCCTAAAGTGACTTTCACTTTACCAAAAGCAAGACCTACCCTGGGGATTAATTGCTCTCCATATATGTTTTCCTCTTTCTATTATCTGTGATGGAGCCCAGGTGTCTAGCTCAGACTTAAACCATTTTCTGTCCTAAAGGATAGGTGCAATCTTGTAAGAGGTTAAAAAAAAAAAAGCAAAACACTATGTTTTGTCCTTGCTGTGCTTGAATTTTAAGAGATGATTTTTGAAGGAAATCTGAGATTCATCCAGATGAGAGGAAACATGCTTATATTTATAAAAAGAAGAGCAAGAGGAGTGCCTCGTGTGACTTCGGCTATCAAAAAGTTGTAACATAACCACGTGAGGTCAGTCATGTTGGCTGACACCTCTAGAATTGATGTTACCAGTTCCAGATGCCTGTCCCAAGATGAGGTCATCCACTGAACAAACCTGTCTTAATTCACTGTCTTCAAACACCTTACTACTGATCTGCCCCTGCTAAGGAGAAACATCGTTTTATTTGGCAGATCAAGGAATTTGGAACTAGGCACCAAATTCAACTTCAATTTTTTAAGTCAGCATGCTAAGTAAGAAGTAATCCTATGTTGGCTGCTTAGGCAGGGATGAAATAGGCACCTCCAGAGTGTGATTCAACCCAAAAAGAACAGAGTCACCTTGTCAAAGAACATTTTCAGCTCCTTCTCTCTTTCAACTATAGAGAAATACAAGGGTGACCAACTACAGCAAATAACTAAGTAGATAAAATTAGTGAGGAAGAATCTGTACCAAAAAAAATCTTAAAACTCAAACCAACTGAAATTTTCAGAAGTCCACATCGTATTTTTTGACACTGCTGGAAAGAAGATATATTTTGAAGTTGGTTCAAATGCCTCCATGTAAAGATATTTATATATCCATCTATAGATACTTATATGTTTATTTATATGAAAATTTATATATGCATACAGATAATCATATAGATCTCTCACCAAACAATCCTCTAATTAGGTACCATCAAAGAAGAGCAGTATTACAAAAAGAATTAACTAGGCATTTGGGGTAAGTTTCATGGGGTAGCAGCTTAGGTCCCAATCCTGCTAACACTTTTTGTATATTAATAGCATTACAGTGCAATTCATGGTAGTAATTATGTAATTAACTTATTCTGCATCACACTAGACCCCATCCTGCTAGCTAAGGTATGTATTTATCATATTACATTACATTATATATATATTATATTTTGCTCATATAGAGAAAAATAATAAAAAAACCATCAAAACCCAAAAAATAACCACGATAAAAAAATCATTAAAAAAAACCAACAAAAAAACCCAAAAAACCCCAATAAAAAACAACCCCCCCTCAAAAAAACCCCAATAACAATAAAACCAAAAAAACACCAAATAAAAACCTGCTAGAGTGACTCCTATTTTGCTGTGGAAATTTCCTGTAGCATTTTGTTATTATTGGGCATTTTTGTTGTATTTATTGGCTGGAAATTCTTTTGCTATCTGAGGTGGCACATGATAATCCAGAGTATCTGCTGACAGAGACATTTAAATGTTGTCTATTTATGAACTTCTGTGATATTTTCCATTTCAGAATTTTAATTGAGGTTCTTTCCTCCAGGGAATTATCTATGCACAGCTTCAGCCTTAAGTTCAAAGACTGCCCCTAGGACTGGACATGTTTCTCCACCCACGTGACCTCTGCAAGAAACAACAGAGCAAATTTCCAAACCAATTCTCTCATCTCATCTACCACATCCCTTTAACTCCTCTATGGTCTGTAGGGGTAAAATTCTTTCTTCTAGTGTCTGAGGTGCAGCTTCTTTTCCCCCAACATCTGTCTACTCCTCAGCATCAGATCTTTTCTCCTTGTCAAGCAACATTCGTAGCAGTTACTTGTGCTTAGAGCTCATACAGCAACTTGGACAGAGTAGTCTGCTTTGATTTACTCACTCAACAGGAAGAGACATCTGGATCTACAACAGGGGAAAAAAAGCACCAAGTAACCACTTTTTGGAACACCGACGAGAAACGCGATTTTAACATTTAGCATTTGATCCCCAAACTAGCTTTTTTTTGCCCCAGGTACAATCTTCACTGACTCTATCATGCCTGTTTTGCTGTACACCCAAACCACAATGCTTTTGGAGAAGGAGGTATTTATTTTCTGTCCCCAAAATGAATAGTGGAAGTGCAGCTTGGTGGATACCAGAAGGGAGTTGGGAACATTTGAGCCCTAGATTCAGGAGCGTATCTGTCTCCATGTACTGGGTAGGATATAATTTGATCTACACGGTCAATTCACTGTAACAGAGCATGGACTGCAATTTTTTCCACCTACAAAAGCAAGATTTAATACTGCTAGGTCCTGGCATGCCTGAGCATTTCAAAACACGTGTTAAAGGTCCATAAGCGTTAAGCAGCTGCCCACCTAACAGTATGGGTATTTTCCACAAAGCTCAAGGTCTTTCATTTGTGGAATGGTACAGGTATGCTGATGGCAAACTTTGATTATCCCTAATCCTCTTTTGTCTGCAGGGGAATAAATCAGAAAGAATCTGAAGAACACATTTTTTTTAACGGAGGAACATTGTGCTGTATATTCCTTAGCCAGCAAAGTCAGGGATAAGCAGATTTTACCTTGGTTTGCATCTTCACCTGGAAAGCTGTGGATAAACTGCCAGGTCTCGCTGCCCCTGATGGGAAGAAGGAAAAATGTCTCTTCCTGGTATTAGATTTTCTAAAACTGCTTGTCTAACAAAAGTTATTTTATCCTGGCTTTGTGCCAGTGAAATGAAGCTTGTGTTCATTATGGACTTTTTTCTTATGTCCCTTATTCTTCTGCAATGATATTAACAGATACAAAATACTGTGGTTTGGATTTAAAAATAACCTTCTGTTTTCATCCACCTTTCATGCTTGAAAGGAAATTTGTAAATTGTCAAGTTGACTTAATTTTTCCTGTGGACTTGCACCTATTTGCTGTAATAAGAATTTCCCCCTTGGTTTTCACTCATCTCCAGTGTGTGGCAGGAAAAAGGGATTAGGATTGTATTTGTCTTCTTTCTGAAGCCAATACCCTTTCAGCAAGCCTGCTATTAGTTGTGGCTGCCAAAACAGCATCTTAATGCCTTACCTGAGAGTCAAGTATTTTATATTAAGTTAACTTTTGCCTCTGCTGACTTTCACTATTCTATTTACTTTGGAATCCGCTTTCCTTATGGAGCTTACTATTGTTTTATGTGCACTCAAACCTGTATTATGCTCTTTTGTTCCTCCTGCTAACCTGGCACAGAAATGGGGAAGGAGTCTTGGGGCTTCTTCTTTCTCCAGTAATGGCCCCATTTTAATGAGTTTATCCTCTGATTTGGAGAGACTCTTAACCCTTTGGCACCATGAGATGGGCTTTCTTGACACTAAGTGCTCTGCAAATTCATTTTTCTCAGAGCTGTGGACCACTGGTACCTGGAGGGATTTAGACAGCCCTTAGCAGACCCATTTATTTGCAACGCAAAATAATGTTTTGTTTACAGTACCCTCCTCACAGGACATTAATCATGAAGCACCTCATTCCAGCTGCAAATTCTCAACCATCCAGGGAGGTGTTTTTATCACTTTTTTGTCATGGTATAAAAGATCTCTTATGTCTTGTGTTAGGAAGAGGGGTGTGCCTCTGTGAAGTTCTGTGTACAGATTTTTCCATAGTGCCTTGCAGTTTTGGAGGTTTTGGTAAATTCAAGCTCACAGAAAGCAGCATCCAGTGCATAACTGGATGGGCACTGTTACCCAGCTCTGACCATCACAGGCTGTCAGTGAAATGTCTGTCACAGTAATTTAGAACTTGACCATCAGAAGAGAAAGAATTTCTATATGCAAACTACAGAAATCTATTGTTTTACATGAAAAAATCAGCGATAAGTTATTACCTACTCCAGCAATCACTTATTTTGGTAAAGGACATAAGTCAAAGTTGAGCAGTCATGATTTCTTCCGTGGGAAGGCTGAGTTTTACATTCCTTCTGGCCACTGAATTGAAATATTTTTCTGGTGTATAGCATCACTTCACATACTAATCTAAAATGTAACAATACATTAGATAGGTCCATGCATTTTAATATTTTCTGTCTATAATTTTTTCAATGGATTAAATAGAATTTTTGAAGTGTTCAAAAGACATATTATTTTCCTTTTTTGAAGGTGAATGAACTGAGATAGGGAAAATTTATGTGTTTTTACCTAAGGGGATATGCCTTTAGTAGTATTTACTATTAGTAGTGTAGGTGTCATTTTATACTGTCCATGGCACAGAAATGTCCACATGTGTATGTTGTGGATGTGTCTGGATATGACACAACTGGACACAATGGGCCCTTGAACCATTCACTAGGTGAACCAAACCCATCCATCTTTCTTTTCTTTTAGGACAAGAAAATAAATGAATTTGTTACTGGATATAAGATTTTTCCAGCAAATCTATTTAAGTTTTTTTTGTTGTTTGTTTGTTTTAATTTTAATTTGTCTTTCCAAAACAGAATAATATTTGCTTATTTGAGATTTTTGTTGTGAAAATTTTGTTGAAAGTTTTAATCTCTGATTTTATTTTCCGAATTCTTTCTCTGCTTTCATTATGGAAAAATAGGATAATAGGAGGTTGAAAATAGAAAGAAAGGGATATAAAGGAAGAATAGTGAAGAGAGAAAATACCCTCTTGAAAATGAAGGAACAAATCATTAGGGATCAAAAGAGTTTTCACAGAATCACAAAATGGCTTGGATTTGAAGGAATGTTAAATCTTATCTTGTTCCAGCCCCCTGCCATGGGGGTTCCGCTATCCCAGGTTGCTCCAAGCCCCATCCAGCCTGGCTTTGGGCAGTTCCAAGAATGGGGCAGCCANTTGAACCATTCACTAGGTGAACCAAACCCATCCATCTTTCTTTTCTTTTAGGACAAGAAAATAAATGAATTTGTTACTGGATATAAGATTTTTCCAGCAAATCTATTTAAGTTTTTTTTGTTGTTTGTTTGTTTTAATTTTAATTTGTCTTTCCAAAACAGAATAATATTTGCTTATTTGAGATTTTTGTTGTGAAAATTTTGTTGAAAGTTTTAATCTCTGATTTTATTTTCCGAATTCTTTCTCTGCTTTCATTATGGAAAAATAGGATAATAGGAGGTTGAAAATAGAAAGAAAGGGATATAAAGGAAGAATAGTGAAGAGAGAAAATACCCTCTTGAAAATGAAGGAACAAATCATTAGGGATCAAAAGAGTTTTCACAGAATCACAAAATGGCTTGGATTTGAAGGAATGTTAAATCTTATCTTGTTCCAGCCCCCTGCCATGGGGGTTCCGCTATCCCAGGTTGCTCCAAGCCCCATCCAGCCTGGCTTTGGGCAGTTCCAAGAATGGGGCAGCCACAGCTTCTCTGGGAAACCTGTGCCAGGGCCTCACCACCCTCACATCCAGGAACTTCTTTCAATCTAAATGCACTTTCTCTCACTCCCTAATTCTGAAAAGGAGGCAGTTTTGTTAAAAGCTTCTCTTTTTTTGCTTTTTTGGAATATTTTTGTTTTACTTTACTTTCTTTCACTGTTGATTCAGGTATATTTCAAAACATTCCCCTTGTGCTACCTCCTGATGCAGTCCTGCTGCCCTGTTGGAGCTAGCTGGGCTTGGGTAGACACTGACTGGTCTTTGTCATCATATCATGTTTGCTGTGTTTTGGTGGAGCTGATCCTTGCATGGCCTGGAGGCTTGCAGGCAGCTCTTTGCTGCAGGATAAACTAAATTTCAGCATTCTGTACTGAACAGTAACAAAAATAGTGATAATCATTGCCCAAACCAGTAGTTTTTTAGGAGATAGGCTGAGATACCTAACTCTGGAGAACTTTTGTGCCTGGGTTTAGTAGCTCCTTCTTGTGGGTTTGGAAAGACCAATAGCCCCCAGGTTTGGGGCTTGCTGCTTCGTGCACCATCTTCAAGCAGGATCAATCCTTGTGTGTCAGCATTTCTGCAACCTGACAGTAATCAATGTACACTTTAATTGGATCAGATAGTCTCTTTTTTTTTTTTTCCCTGCCCCCTCCCCCCCATTTATGAGTGACAATTTCTCTTTCTACAAGATTGAGTTTTACATTCACCTGCTTGGGAAGCACAATATCTGCTCCCTGGCATGTCATACAGCATCAGGACCATCTACTGTCTTGCATGATGTTATTATGACAGGTTCTTGTGTTTTTGTGGCCTGGCTCCATGAAGCATGTCACATTTGATGAATGTCTGACAAACGTGAGTTGCTATTTGTAGACTTGATTTAGATGAGAAGGAAGTTTTGCTTGGAGAGCTGTTCCCCCTGGATGTGATCTGATTCCAAGCCTTTCAGTTCAGGACAGTCAGTCTGCAGCCCTGATTGAATGATGGGTCGATATCCAATAACTCATGATCAAAAGCTGAAGTCTTCTTAATCAGCAGAGCTTGGGTTTCCTTCAGGGGATGAGAACACTGTGCAACCACTCTGACAGAGATGCTATTTCCAATTTCTTTAATCTGTGGACATTACAGGCGAAGTTAACTTGGCATGAAACATTTCTTACATTAATTACCGCAGCAAGATAAAAAATATAGAATATACATTTTGGTGCTCAGTCAGTTAAGACCAAACCTGATTCATTTTAGGTTAAAGCTCTGCAATTAGGGTTGGTTTTCTTTAGGATGTGTGGTTTCCACTTAATTGAGCTATACTGTCTGCAAGTTAACTTTTTTCCTCCAACTATGAGCAAGAATCTTAATAATGACAAATGGATCTAATCCATCGCCTTTCATCATGGTATCAAGATACAGAGCATGAAAATTTATGACAGTCAAAAGATTTTGCCATAAAAAACCCTGCTGTCTCCTGCCTAGTTGAGCCAGCATTGGAGATTTCTCTGTCTTCCCTGTTGGTATGAGTCAGGTGTCAGACTTGGCTTCAGCTTTTCTTTGGGGACAGCATCTGTCAAAAGTGCATGACACACAGTGTTTTCATATTTGGGCAAGATCTTCCTGAGCAGTTCAGACCTTATGAATATTAAATTGCAAGTTTGCCTTCTCTTTTCATGGTTTATTTATTTTACAGAAGGCGTCTCCTCTTGTTTAATGATCAAGTGATTTTCCGGGCATATCATTTGCAGTATTCAGCATTATTTATGGAAAATTGTCATTTCTCTGATATTGCTTTGTTAAGTTTGTCTTGGAGAATTAGCCCATGTGTCTGCCAGTTGAGGACAGGAGAAAAGAATTTGGCAGAACTTTTGTCCTTCTGAGTCCTGAGACCTAAAAGGAGAGACAGCACCACATAGACATTATGTGTGGCAACAGGGCAACGAGGCAAAAAGCCTTGAGGGTATGAAAGTGAAAGCACTGGCCAGAGCTAAACATGATGTGGGGACATACTTAATGACCAGTGCTTCTGCTAAGTCTGGGAGAAGTCTCAACTCTCATCTTTAGTTAGCCAAACATTGAACCTACAATTTAAATGTCCCTGTTGACCAAAGGCGTTACCTCTTTTTAACAGATGGAAAGAGACTCTGCTAATAGTCAAATTTTTGATCACCAAGTTTCCAGGGTACATTTGGGATCAAAGCAGTTCTCCCATGAGAAGAAGAGCTCATTTTGTTTGTACCTGTAAACAGACCATGGTCTGACACTGTTGAACAGCTCATGCCAAAAGCCATCTATCTTTGCACCTTGTCCTTTACATTTCCTGTTTTTAACTGTTACTCATTTTTACAGCACCTCAGGTGTGTAAGGTTTTCTGAGCTATCATGAAAGCCAAGCGGTCCCAGTCCATTAGTGACGCGTAAAAGCTGTTTGCAGTTTTATGTCTGCTAGTTTAATCGACTTTTCTGCAGACTACCACATGGTGTTCCTTCCATAATATCACACTGAGGTATAGCAAGAGAGCATTCAGCATCAATAGGATCAAAGTACAATGAGCAAGAATCATTTTAAAACTGAAGAGCTGCTGTAGGAAAAGCATTTCCCTTTTAAGCTGGTTTTAAGGGGCTTAAGACCCTTTCCTGCCTCTTGTTGTCAAAGGTGGGTCCAAGTGGGCAGTCTCTCATAAACATCAGTAAAACTCCCATATAACAACATATATCATATTAGGAAGAAACCTTTGTGTTGCAAAAAGATGGTGCTGGGTTGCTGAAGGGTGTTATATCTAAAGCCCACAGTAGAAAACTGGGCCACTCCTGTCATTGTCTTGAATCAGAGGCACCTCTCTGGCTGAGAAGAGAGGAGACACCATGGAGCATTTAACTGGGGAGAGGAGGATGACACAGCCTAATGACTGCAGCACAGGACTGTAGGTCCTTCAGTTGCCTTTTGCTTAGAGAAAGCTGAAGTAAATAACAAGCATTAATTTCTCAGACTTGGAGACTCTGATGGGTCTGAGAAGTCCCAGAGTTCATGTGGATTCCTAGTGATATATGGTCCCCTTATAATTAGAGGGATCTAAATCTACTTGCTGAAGAAGGGAAAAAACAGCCTAGTCAATAAATAAGTTTAGGAAATGTTTAACAATACCAGGGAGACAATCTTCAAATAATTTTTGATGCTCCTGTACAGGCATCGTCTCAATTCTTAGCAGCGGCTGAAATAGTTAATAGCATGTTAGCAATGAATTGGAAAGGAAGTGGTCACTGAATGGAAAAATCCTGTGCTTGCAGGATAATAGATCTCCCTGATATGGGCAGGAGGGGAAATTGTAGGCTACAAGTCTAAAATGCTGCATGCTGTTATGCTGTTTTGCTTAATGCACTTAATGGAGAGTGTACTCCACCGTTCTAGTTCAGCAGCATGGTCTTGGGAGTAAAGATTTGCCTGATCAAACTCAGTTCCCTGGCAGCCTTGGACATAAAGACTGCCTACCAATATCAGCAAAGTAATAAAAATAAACAAACAAGAGAGGGATCATTTGGGTCAAGCCTTGCATAACTGAATTAACAGAATGGGAGTTAGCTGTGGAAAATGTAAGATGAATATTTTGCATTTTAGCACCGCTAAAACAGCAGAGTAGGTGTTCAAAACAGAAATATCAAGAAATATGCCTTGATATAGAGATGATGAAGATTTTTCCTATCATGTAAGTAGATGGTAGGAAGTCTGAGTCTGCTTCTCAATCTGTTATGACAGTTTGCATCACTGTTGCTCCATTTACTCCAGATTTATGCTTCAGTTGGCCTAGACAAGCATGAGGATTCCCAGAGTCCTATCTGTGTTACTAAATGTTCTCAGCGTTTCAGCATTCACCCATGTGTGTCTGGTGCATATCCTGTGGTTCTGTAGGCTGAGATGCTTTAGTGTTGTTTCCCATTCAGTCATTTCATTATTTATCTGTCCCTGGAGGAGGATTTGTGGAAATGGCATTGGAGAACTGTCAGCACTTATATGTTCTTGTTTGCATCCTCTTGGCAAAGTGAGTTCCAGATCAAGCAAAGCACATACTCAAACTTGAATTCGTATTCCAGGTAGGCATATTTACAAAGAGCAAAAACTACACACTTCTGAGTTTTATATGCACTTGGAGGGTGGGAAAAAGAGAAAGATTTTTATTTAAGACCACAGTGCAAAACTATGATTTAGCCTTCCCCAGAAAATCATCAGATGACAGGTGTGTTTCCTGTGAACATCACTGCAGAAAGGGTAAAGCAGTTGGGTTTTCCTTCTCATGGCTCGTTTTGTTTTGCATCTCATTCTGACTTCTGAGAGTCCAGATGAAACCTCAAGAATTTTAAAACAGTATAATTAGTCTGGTAAACAGGTAGGACATCTCATGTGGTGATAGGTACTGAAATAGAAAGGCTAAATTAGCAAGTCCTTTTCACCTTGTGGGAAGAGAACTTAGCAGAGGATGAAAGCTTTGTCATCTGTGTTTCATTCTGTCCTTGACCTCTCCTATACTTTTGGCCAGGTGCCCCTGTGGACATTTCCTTACTCATCTTTTGTCTCACTTGCCTGTTCAGCGCTTCAGGGATGCTCTGACTCATGCATGTTCAGCTCTTACCACAATGGCTGTGCTGGAGTTTGGGGAACTGATGTCTCACATCCCTCAACCTCAAACTCCCTAAATATCCTCACCACATCTGTTGAACTAAAAGCTGGTGAAAAAAATAAAGTAAAAGACATTTTGCATAAGCTGCAATTTTTGACTTTTTTAATGAAATAGACTTGGTAGCAAGGGTAAACAAAAACTGACCTTCATAATCATTAAGAATCAAAGCAAAAATTGGAAATTTCCTCCTGAGTAGTGTCTCAAATTTCTTAATTATTAAAATATCTAAGATATGTCTTATTAGTTTATGTATTTCTGTGTGAATATGTAACCTCTGTAATCTCCTAAAAATACAGATGTAGTATTAAAAAGAGAAAAGGCAGCAAAGTTTAAAGATAAGCAATACAGCAATATAGCAATATCTCCCTGTGCCAGTGGCTGTGTCAGAATGGAGCTGACTGATTTTCAAATGGAGACAATGTGACTCTGGTGACAGCTATGGAGACATTACTGAGATGACTTTATTTGGAAAATAAGCTAACTCTTGGTGGAAAGCACCTTTTCCATGTGTGAAGGTGATGCCAGGTGGTCTGGGGGCAGAAGATACAGATTATTTGGATTCTGTTTCTGTGCTGATGACCCCAGGTAAGCAGTTGAGCCCCTCTAGTCCTGTTTTTCCAGGAAACTTTATAAAAAATACTGTTAATAAAGCAAAAGCAGAAGTCAAAATGTCACACAGACTATAAACACACAGAGAAAACACTGAGACAGCCAGCTCTGTCATCTCAGTATCTGAAAAAAATGGATGCCTGAGAGCAGCAATGTGAAACAGGGTGGGATTCAGCTCTACATTCAGACTGCAGTACTCACTTTTGGGTGGGTTGAATAGTGCTCCATATGCTGCTGAATTGCTGCTGAATATTATAAAAGCTCAGGCTGCCAAGCTGCCAAGCTCAACTGAGCTTCTCCAGATAGGCAAGAGTGAAGACCTGGATCTTTCCCGGGTCACAGTCACTCTCCAGTGACTAGAGGGAGGTTAGCTCTGATCTGTGATCCAGAACTCAGCTAAATGGTGATTGCTAAGAGCTATCCAGGAGGAAAGAGGTGCTGCATCCTGCCAGCCCTGGCTTTGCAGCTCAGCCCTCTTTGCTCAGGATGTCCTCCTGGCAGGGCATTGAGGCAACTCCCAACTTCCAATTGGTGCCAAGCCCTCCTAAGAGACAGTCATGCCCCTTTCCAGGCGATGGGAGATCCCAAACTCCATCAGTTAATCCCTGGCTTGAGAGAAGGTGGTGATGTACACTTTTGATTTCTGTAGTACAACTTTTCCTCCCAATGAATTAACTTAATGTCAATATTAACAACAGTCAGTCGGTTGGTGTTAGGAGCCTGATCTATCCAGCATTGTTGTCAGCATGTTATATATCATGTAATCTGTCTTGGCTCAGAACAATCAATATATTGCTCCTGAATTTGCTTAAAACTGATGGAGCTGAACCAGTCATAGAAAGAGTGAAAAACATTTGTAAAACTTACCCTTAAGGTGCACAAATGGTAGGATACCCTCCCCACTCTTCCTCTTCTTGGAAAGCAGTGAAGATAATGGCTAGATTCCTGTATCACAGGTGTTTAATGAGGTTAATGACTCCCTTATAACAATTTGAGATCCTTGAATGGAAAACATTACTGCAGACCTAGGCATTACATTATTGTTCTTCCTTATCCTTTTTGTAAGGGGAACATACCCTTCAGAGTGTTCTGTTTTGCAACTGCATTGTTATGGTTGTTGGTGTATAAAATTGGTGCTCGGTGTGTATAATTTATAGCCTCTAAAAATGATAAATAGCCTGAGAAAGAGGAGGGATCTCTGTGTTCAAGTACTAGAAGTTTCAAGATGAAAGGATATTTTTGGGAAATGGTTTATAACTTCCCACAAACTATAATTTTACCTGCCTCTTAGCAGTCCTCTTTCTACTTGCACTGATGGAATTTTTGCAGTATCCTAGCTCCGATATTCCCGGTGGACTCTGTTCAGGCCTGCTGCAGTCAGTGGGAATGGACAATCTCGAACATCTTGCAGAAAAAACTTAAAATTTCTATGGGTTCAGATGCCATAGGCAATAATGGTATCACCACAATGTTTTTTATAGGGATAAACTAGAAATTAATATATTTAGCCTGAAAAAGGTGATAAAATTTGTATACATTATAGGAATATGGCTGTGGAACTTGCCTCCATTTAGAGGCAACTAAACTCAAAAAGGTTTGCAACAGTGTTTAGTAGATTTATATATGTGACTAAACTTTCCTGAGAAAAACCCCAGGGAACTAGACTTGATTCTTTTCAGGCTACACTTCTGATCTGATTCATCTACCTTGGTTACTGACCCTTTCATTTACTTTTAAAGGGCTGACTGTGTTATGTTGTACTTATTAAAAACTAGAACTGCCCAAGTAATTATTAAAAAATTAATATACTTGGTGATTGGTTGAAGAACAGTGTCAAAAAAGATATTAAGTCATGAATTAGCTTTACTATGTATTCTAGGAAGTAGTTCAGATTAAAGAGGAAGGAAGGTAAGGCAGAGCAAGGCAAAACAAAGCAAAGATTTAACTAGAAACCATCATCAGTAACAAGTAAACATGCCATGGGTTTTGTTTCTTTTATTTTAAAAATGCTTTAAAATTCCTAGGCACTATCACTGCTATTACTGTAACTAAAACATTATCTTAAGATTTTAGATTTCATTGATATTGATCTCATAAAATGCTGAGCATGTTTGTGACGTTAATGGAAGCTGAGACTATTCAGCAGCTCACAAGTTCAGGCCCAAAATGGTTGCATTTGGTTATATAAAATGCATCAACCTCCTAACCTCATTTTACAAAAGTTTTGCATTGTTACAGAATCAGCTTAAATGATTCTATCCTAATGGAGCACTTGAGTAGTGGTTACCAGAAGCTCTTTCACAGGTCAGCAAAACACTGTTATGTTGATGGCTCCTGCTGACAGAGACTAGCAAGAAACAAGTCTTCATGGAAGATGAAATGCATATTTCATTGGAGAAAGTAGAAGTGTTGCTTTGTATTTCAACTTGCTCAAACCTCTACTGCAACATTTAACCTCATGGTAACTTTGTTTTGCCCCCCCTATAAAAACGTGAAGTATTCACTCAAAAATAACATCTTTTTAACATGAAAATGGGATGAATGCATGAATCTGAAATAAATCCAGTTTATAAAACTACTAAACTTCCTAACATCATTCTTTGCATAACTCAAAATGCCGATTATAAGAAAAAATGTATAAGGGCAGCTTCATCTGCTTGTCAGCTGCAATTGGTATAAACAGATTTCTGAATTATCCTGTTAGACCTTCTGTGTCAAAATTACGTGTAAAACAAACTGCTGATGTCAAAACCCGTTAAGATTTTTTCGTGAAAAATTATGCTTCATGTAAACTAAGACTTTTGTAGGATCCTGACAAGTTTATATGGCCAAGGAGGAGAATAAGCCGCTGTCCCTGGTCTGTGAAATCTGTGGGTAGAAGTGGATTGCTTGACGTTACTCCTCGAGGAGACAGACAAGTGCTGATGGGGGTGAAGGCAAGTTTCTCCATAAGATTTTACAGGTCCACAAGGTAACTAATTTCCGTCTCACAGACACCTCAGGGCATAAACAGCTTCCAGCACCCTTCTGAAATGACAAACTATATTCAAAAGCTGCAGAAATGAATCTGTTACCTCAGCCTTTGACAGTGTCCGTAGGAGTCTGGGCTCCATTTACTGTGACATAGAGAAATTCAGCCTTGCAGGCAACGATTTAAATACACCAAACTCATACAATGCCAAATGAAGGCAAAGGTGAGTAATGGATCATCAAGATTTACTCAACTGGTCAGGAGCAAGACCCAGCCCCCAGGTTGCAGAGCAATGTTATGAACTCCGGACAGAGGTACCCCAGGGAATAAGATCCTGTAGTCAGCTCCGCAGAAGCATTTAGGTGCCAAATGTCATTTGAAGCCCGCAGAAGTCAATAGTCAACGAGATGCCTGGCCCAGAGGCAGATGTCTGCGTGTCTTAGACGGTTTAGCTCTCCAAGTTAATTCCACTTTCTTTCCCCTGGGTTTTTTGAATCATCTGAGACAATCTTGGGTGTTTGAGAGATCCATATCACCATGTCAGAAATGGTCCAGGATTTATGGGGACCTGCTTTTTTTGGAATGTCAGTGAGGGGCCATGGGCATGTCCTGGAGCATTTTGAATGAGCTCAGGTTTCTACATGAGCAAGTGAGCAGTTAAAACAGAGAGAGCCTGCTGTGCACTTTGCTCTACAATTAATAAAGTATAATGGGTGCTTTAGCAAGGACTGTATTTTAAATATCACTCTCCATCACTCTCCTTTTTTTTTTCTCTTTTTTTTTTGTTTGTTTGATTGATTTGATTCAATTTTGTTTTGTTTTTTAAAACCTCACAGAGATCTAAAAGTTAAAACAGAGATTTCCTATTCAATTGCCTGGTTCAACATTTGCTTGCAAACACAGGGTATGTTTGTTGGTGGTTTTTTTTTTTTGTTTGTTTGTTTTTTGTTTTTTTTTTTTTCCCCTGGCCATAGGCTTGCTCAAACTCCAGCTTAGCTGTTCCTCTTGTTGTCTATCTATATATATGTGTATATATATATATACACAAAAGGCAAAATGTTAGTCTCCTGTTTCTGGGTTTGTTTACATTCATTACTTGGTCTCTTCTTCCTTTGTAGGAAACATTAAACAATAGTAACTCATTTGTTCTTAAATTTTTGGTGATCATGAGCAGAGTAATAGAAGGGAACTTTCATAAAATTATGGTATTCAGGAACCTGCAAGGAGAGGGAATTAACACTCTTATGCCACTGACCCTTTTGTATTAATGGTTGGATATACCAAACAACAAAAAATCAACAAAATCTCAGGAAACAAAAAGGAGTAAAAAACCAATTTGTTCCTCATTAAGGTACTGGAAAAGTCTAAGATAAACCTGTTTAAAATTGATCTGATAAGCTGAGGAGCTCTGATTCACTGATGTGTTTTTCCCTGCTAATGGTCCTTTACTAATATTTATCCATTGCTTTGAGTAACTATTAATCTCCTAAGTTGAGAAACTCTATGAATGCAATTTCTAGAGCATTTAACCTTTCATGTTTGCTGCCTCCAGAGTTTGGATTGACTTGGATACCAAGCACTACATTTTACTTTGTTTCTATGAGCTCTAAATTGCTAAAATATTGGCACAAAGACTATTAAAAACTAGATTTTCTTTTATCTTTCTTTTTTTTTTAATCCTGTGCATAAATATGGTATTTTTCCCAAAGTGTAATGAAGCTGAATTCACTTTTGTTTTTCCACTTGCTCGCCTCTGCCTGTTACTGAAGCTCCCTCAAATTGGCATGTGCTTGCAAGTGTAATTTTTTTTCTTCTGTAATTTGACATCAGAAATGGCCAGAGAGATAACAGCTCAGCAGCATGAATGTCTTTCTAATGATCTCTCAGAGAAAAAAAAAAAAAGAAAAAGAAGTGTCTCGCTACCGGCCTAATAATTCTAATATCTGGCAATAAATCTTGATTTTTTAAAAAATGAAAAATTTCCATAAACTTCCTCATGTATGCAGCCACTCAAGTTTATCTTTTCACAGCAGAGCTTTTGATCCTTCTCTTTTTGTCCTTCTCATTCTTTCTTTTTATTTTTTTCCTTTTTTTTTCTTTTTCTTTTTTTTTTCCCCACCCTATCCTATTCTGGCCATGACAACTAAAGGCTTTTAAAAAAATGGCCTGGGCTCTGAACAAAGCCTGTTGTTCCAGGTAATTGTTGAAATATCAAGGGTATTCTGTCCTCCATTACTTAAGCTTTCATTTGTGGCTTTCATGGTTTTGAGGAATGTTTATGGCTGACAATCCTTTCTTTACGGCTCTATCCTTCAAGCTCTGGCTGATACCGCTGAGAATGACCGCATGAGTGACTGATAAAATGTCAAGATGCCATTGTTTCCAGGAGAGTGTTTGGGAGCAATAAGATCCGTTTCAATTTATCTCACCCACCTGACTTTAAGGCTCCGGGTTTTACTTCTTGAACTGCTCCGAGGGATAACAAAACAAAACTCCCCCTCCCCATCCCCTGCAGCAAACACAAAACTTGGGGCCTTTAAGCACTCTGAGATAATATTATGCAGATGGGTCATAACAGCAGCAGTGCTCTGACGTTGGAGATATATTTCACAAAGCACGTCAGTACAATATTTGGGACTTAATTAATAATCTCTGTGAAAGCTGGTTTATGGATCATAATAACCATATTTTTAAATCTGTGAAATACAGCAACAAAAAATCTAATTCGCGAGGCAGATGGTGAAGCAGGGTCTGTGGAACAACGGAATGGGAGAGCTTTACAGTGAGTTTTGGAGAGTCTTCTGCTAGGATTTAGCCCTTGCCAAGGCTGTACCACTTCTCAAATGGTCTTTGAGGGTTGCCAGACTACTGATAAAACTGGGTGAAGAGAAGGCAGCAAAACCAACTGCCACATGAAATAAATAAAAATATGAATTAATATTTCGCATAGATGGTTTTGCAGTTCAATTACTCTAAAGCCATTACACTCAAATTAAATAGCAATCACTTGATGTAATTTAACTGTAAAGTTTAAGTGGCAGTTTTCTAGGATGTGAATTGGAGTTTACACAGCGACTGGGACAATTTCGTGTTTCTTCCTGTCTGGTACCTGTGAGAAGAACTGGCACAATCGTACTGGTGTTAATAGTATCAGCAAAAAAAACCTCACCTGTTTAATGTGATCATTCTACTTTAACAATTTTTTAGTCTCCAATCCGTTATAATCACAGCGTAGTTTGGTCGGAAGGGACCTTTAGAGGTCATCTATTCCAACATCTCTGCAATGATCAGGGACATCTTCGTCTAGATCAGGTTGCTCAGAGCCCATCCAACCTAACCTTGAGTGTTTCAAGGGACATGGCATCCACTGTCTCTTCAGGGAACCTGTTTCAGTGCTTTTGCCAGTCCAGTGTGCCACGAGGCCATTCTCACACCTTTCCCTGAGAAGGCAGTGACCAGCCCAGCTGACACCTCCTGTGCCTGAGGATGGCACTGGAGGGCTGAAGGCTGCTCAGGTTTGCCCTTGGTGGGGCAGAAAGATGGTTTCACAGTGAAGGGAAAGCTGCTGCTCTGACTCAGCTTTCCCAGAGACATTTCAGATACATCCTGTCCAATGTGTAGGCTACTCATATGCTAAAGCGATTAATCTGAGCTACAAGGATGTAATTAACTGTCATTTAACTAACAACAGCAGTTAAACTAGCATTTAAATTTGCTGAGGCATAGATTTGATAAAAGGTCCTGAGGTGTGGCAGAACTGCTGAGGCTGGCAAAAAGCTGGTCCCAGTCATGTTTAAATTAACCAATTTGTTTTTAAAATCTCAGTCTGGTTTAGAAAAACCTTATTGTAGCCATACTCCCTGGAAAGCTGTTCTTCAGATCAGCTTCTAACTCTGACCATTTTATTAAGAATTTTAAAAACTGGGCTGATATTTGAGCACTGGATGTATTTTCCAGGAAATTTACAAAAAGACAATGTTTCCCTGAGATTGTGGAAGAGTCATGAAGTGACTCCAACTTTTCTCTTTTTTTCCTGAGAGCATCATTGTTCTTGCCAGATTTGAAGTTCATCTGCTGTGATCACCAAGGCTGCTTAGTGTCTCTGAAGACCCTCTCAGTCTTTCTGAGTCATGACTTTCTACTGTGTTAAGTAAAACTTATTTCTGTGAGAATGAGTAAAAGTCCAGGCAAGTTCAATCTTGCTGTAATTCTCAAAATATTTTTCCTCTTGTGCTGAGCTTAGGTGCTCTCAAATAGTTTTTATTGCACTCTCTTTAGAACACTAAAATGTGCAATTTGGGGCTCAGAAGGACATACACGGTGATCAAGTTCACTTACTAGATACCATTTTTACCTTCCAGTGACATTATGGACAGCAAGTAGAAAACCTACCAATATCCTGGAACCTAAAATGGAGCCCTGATATTATTGTCCTAATTGCATAAATTAGTCTCCTCTGATACCAAGGGCTCGCCTGCTTTAACAGACAGGTCAGATGAAAGCTGGAAGGGAAAGTGAAACGGGTCACAGAGTAGATTAATGATTGAAGCAACATTCCTGACTTCCACTCTGATAATATGGCCACTGGAGCATTTCTTACCTTTCGAGACCAAAAGCCTGTGCTTATTATAGCTCCTACTTTAGTGATACAAAAGTTTCACTCAGGCTTGACCTATACCGGGGTTAATAATGAAAACAAAGGTGTAGATTAATCAAGAAAGTGGAGCTTCAAACTGTCTAAGGATCATCTGTGTCTGCTGCTGGGTTACTCTGCTCTGTGTACCCATTCAAGTCATCTGCCCTGTATAGCCATTCAAGTCATCCTGGTTAGGGTGGCAGGATCAGGCCCAGGAACATTTAGCCTTATGCCAGACAATAACTTACTTCCTGGGCATGTGTCATCTCTCTAACCAGATGCACTTTAAAGTAGATCAGTCCCTTATCCTACAAAAAAGGCTTGGGGTTTTTTTTGTGGCTTTTTAAATTTCTTTTTTTCCTTTTCTTATGTGAACAAAAAAAAAATAATTGAAAACCACTTACCTGGTCAACATTATTTCATAGGGTGCTGAACTATAAATCAGACACTGTGCGACCTTCATAGAAATTTCAGATTTATTTACAGTGGTTTGCACTGATCGCTTTATCTACAAGGAGCTCAGTTTCCCCTTGGTGACTCATAAGTAATGTGGTCCACGCAAACCCGTGTAAATAGATCCAATATTTCAAGGAAGGTCATGCTATATACTCTCTTTGTTTCTCAAGAATAGATGATGGCTTACTGCTGGGCTGATACGACATTTATCTTCATGAGTGAGGAGGTTGATTGTGTGGCCCAAAGGGCAGTAGTCATGGCTGGTGGGCACCCAACGGGAATGAAACTCACCCCATAAAACTCTCTCTATTTTTGTGTCTATGTGATGAAAGCTCCTTACTCACCAGATAGTCTGCAGAATACTCTAAACGGTAAAGAACAGTTTTCTTTCAACAGGAGCAAGAGAATTGAAATAAATCCTTATACATCCAGGATTGAGAAGACCGTAACCGTCTGTGGGAAAGCAGGAAAGTTCTCTCATGAGGGAAGTGTCTTGAACCTTCTTCTTATGCCTCCTTGGTCCCTGCCAGGTGACATACTGAATCAGATTGACCACTGACTTCCAGCACTGCCTGTATCCCTTCTCCTCTGCAGACAAACTCTGATCTACAGGTTGGGTATATTACCTGGAAAAGTCCAGCTCCACTAAATGGAGACAGTACTATGCTCTTGGGCTTTTATTTTCAGTTTCATGTCTGCTTTTGTGATTTGTTTCAAAGTCTTACCTTCTCAAACAGTAAGCCGTCGTGAGACACAGCTTACCATGACACAGCACGAACCTGTGAAGAATTTCCAGCTCAGTGTCACAAAACCCACTGGCTAAAAACATGGCCCAGAACATGTTCTCAGAAGGAACATCCAATAAGGTGATAAGGATAACCATCTGCTATCTTCTTCTGCTGCATTTTTGAATCATAGCGTCATGATTTTATCCAACATATCTAGACAGTGTCATATTTCATGGTCGATATGATATATTTATGGAAGTATTTCCTTTGGTAGTAAAAATGTTCTGTCTTATCTCTTAATTTTGTTTTGCATTGAAAAGCATTTGATTATTTTTTTCTTGAGGTAGCAATCTAGGACTCTGAAAATCAAGGTTGAATTCGCTGTTTTGCAGCATATTTTCCAGATGAATTTTTTGGAAATCTTTAAATTAGCCGGAGAGAGCACTTGCAGGTAGTTGGCATCCAGAGCTGATTTCTCTGCACCTCAGTTTCTCACTTAAAAAAAGTGGAAATGTTATTTTCTTTGCTTGTTTCCATTCCTATTTATATCTTAGCACTGCCTGTTAGACCTCATCTGTGTTGATCCTACTGTAAGTGAAGCTAGTAATAAAAATATCTCCCGCCCAAAAGAGAGATTTTAGAAATGAGCAGTGGCACACAGTAACAAGAATATAAATTTTCATCATGCTAACAATTTAATCACTATAAATAAAAGATTATCACCCTGTTCTCAAGCCTGTCCTAGAATACTTTTAGGACTACATCTGTGAAAGAAATAAGATGCATAATACCATTGGCCCACCATATTTTAATCAATCTCTGCTCCATGTGTTTTCCAGTCATTGTAACTGTGTAACTGCCTGCAGCACAGACTGGTAGTGTATGAATTTTTTTCATGTGGACCATGTTTATTTTTAAGATAGATAGGGAAGACAAAAAGAAAAGCCCCACAAGGCAATAATTCCTCTGTTCGGAAACCCCAGCCAAGTCTGACAGCTGGTGAGGAGAAAGGTCAGCTCCTGCTGACTTTTGCAGTGTGTGGGAGAGAGACATGGAGAGCATGAAGATCAGAAGGTGAGCACAATGCCCTCACAGACAAAATAGATGACTTTAGGGTAAAGGAACATAGAAAGATTATTTAATAAAAAAAAAATACCCCCCAAAAAACCCCAAGACTGCTGTTCAGAAACAACCTGACTGACCTCAGAAATGTTAACTACTAGAAGAGAAGTGGCCAAAGTAGGCAGGTAGTCATTAGGGTGTTTCTAAAGATACATAGTATGGTATGTGGGACTGTGATAGCTCTGATGCAAGTAAGGCAGTTGGGACTGGCCTTGCACACACAGCATCTGCAGGAAACTCCCCTTAAATATCAGCAGGGATGTTGGATCTTGTTTGGATGCCCTTGCAATGTGTAACTGCTTTAGTTTCACTAGGGAAGTTGCTTTTTATCTGGATTCCCTTGAAAAGTAAATGGAGCTCTATGAATCCTGCAAAATGTTTCCTGGGACTGGTCCTTTGAAAGTTTGGTGAATATTCTGCAGCACCCTTGGCATCTCATGCAGGTTGTTTTCCAAAAAACAAACAAAACCAAACAAAAAAAAAAAAGAAAAAAGAAAAACCAACAGCAAAAATATTGAGCTTCATGGTCATAGGCATTTGCAGGATTTTTTTTAAAGTGAGTGTGTGACTTTTCTAGCTGACAGGTGTGTAGGCAAAGTTTCTTCTATAGTCAGGATTTTATAAATGGCGTGTTGTGGAATTTCTGAAGTGCCTAGTCCTGGCTCCAGTTAAAGAAGGGGGCAGGCAGATAGCATGTGAGTCCAGCAGGTGAGATTTTACCTGTAAGAGTAATTACACAAGTAAGGATGCTTTGCAAGTCAGTATTGGCAAGACTAGTGGTCACCATGGCAACATGCTAAAATAAACATGGGTTGCACTCAGGGATGATGGGTCACATACTCATAATGAGTGTGGAAGGTCCTGGGGACGAAAACCCTGACCTCAGCTCAAGGGCCAGTGCTGGCTGGCTTCCTCCCACCCATTGGTCTCAGCACAAACCTCAGGCTGAGCAGTTTCACAGCAGCTTTGCCACGCTGTGACCCTGTGCTGGACCCACCACATTGTGCTGGGCTCTAGGGTCACAGGGGTGGACAGAGGCTGTGACAGCTTACCTCACTTAGGTATCAGGGGTTGATTGACAGGGATCCTCTGGAAAGTCACACTAAGTGCCATCCTGCCTCTCCACTTCCCAGCACATTCAGCTCACCTTTCACCTGTTTTTTTGCAATGGGATGTGGTTGTCTTTGCTGGAAAAAGAACAAAATTGAAAGTGAGAGAGCATGGCTTTGGACAAGCATTGCCCTGCTATGGCTGCCTGCAGTCTGCACCTGCTGGGAAGTGTCTGATCACTGCTGTTGCATAGCAGTGGGGTTGTGCACAGGAGATGCATCCTAAGAGATTCAGGGG
>VXBQ01011931.1:79529-101400 GCA_013400175.1 Phainopepla nitens | reverse complement strand
ACCGAACCTACAGTCTCAGTTGTGGCTTTTCTCCTTACTTGTGTATATACATGAAGAAGATACAAATATATACTTCTTCCTGATATTCCTTTTGTGCAACAATTGCTATCTTAGTCTTGGCAAAGTTTTGAGTCAGAACAACTCAGAAATAGTAACATAAGCTTTTACAACTTTTACCAAGCTGTGGCTCAGTACCATGATGTTCAGCCTTACAGCATTTTAAAAAGGTTCTGAGTGAAGTCCACAGCATTCCAGCAACAAAGAGGCATCTTGATAGCACAGTAGCCTAGGAGTTAACATATTCATTCCTCTTGGAAGCAGGTTCCAGGTGCCTCAAGGAGGAAAGTGCTCTGTAGAAGTAGCCTTGGTTTGGTCTTTCCAAGTCTGGATGACGAAGGGATGTTTTAGAGAATAGGACAGAGGAAGGGTGAAAAGAAAATATCCAAGCTGGCTGATGGTTATTTGCTTTCTGGTATGGCAGTGTTCAGAATTTGATGCACTTTGTACAAAAAGCATGGGAGGTGAATTGTAAAGTTTCTCTTCTAGAACATTTGTCTGTAGTAGGTGAGGTTATTTCCTCAAAGTTCTGTGTTCAAGCCTATCAGGCAAAGAAATGAAGGTTGTCCCTCTCTTCTCTAGTGAACACTGTAGTCATCACTCTGGGAGTACACATGCAGTGGTGTTTTGTTCATCCTCCTGTCAGTCATGCCTGTTTCTCCAGCTCTGTCCCCATGGACACAGTGGAAACCAAGGTTTATAAAATTTTACAGAGAGAGAATATGAGAGAGTAAGGGCCTTTTGAGTGCAGGTTGTTTGATTGAGGGCCCAAGGGCTGTACCCTTAGAGGTCTGGTTACCTGCCAGTGCCTCAGAGGTCATGAAACAAGTCACAGGAATCCAAAATCACAGGCTTCAGCTCATAGAGATGTCCCTCAAGTTGCAAACTGTGTGGCTCAGTTATAATACCGTAAGTTAATACTCAGTTAATACTGTAAGGTATTAATCTATTCTGTGCCTTGGGAAAGCAATAGAATCATAGAATCATTAAGGATGGAAAAGACCTCCAAGACCATCAAGTCCAAACTTTGGCCAAATAGCGCCATGCCCACTAAACCACACCATGAAGTGCCATATCTACTTGTTTTTTGAACACTTCCAAGGATGGTGGCTCCACCAGCTCCCTGGGGATAGATAAAGTGAACTGAGTTAGTGGCGAGATTTCTACATATGCCATTGTTTTTGTAGCCACATCACATTGCAAACAATGTTTATTTTCACATGCATTATTCCCTCTAGACTTATTTTAATGTTACAGCTTGCTTTCAGCTTTTCCTTCCAGCAGCCTTTGTGTTTCAAATTGTCTTTCTAAAGATTGATCTAATTTTGTTATTTTCTTCTCTTATTTCTAATTTCTCTAAATCTGCCAATATTATTGCTCTTCCCTGACGTGGCTCACTAGTCCTCCCAACTGAACATCATCTGTAAGCTTCATTAGTGGGATGTTTGCTATCTTGAGCAAAGGGATGCTTATTTTCTTATTTTCTTTTTTACCAAGTGCTCTGTACTCCCCCATCATTCCTGGCTGAGCCATCCTTTGTGTCTGAAGAAGCTGGAACCAAGGAGTAAACTGCCTTCCTGCCACTCCTGTAGCAGGACGTCTGTACCTTGTCAAAGCCCTTGGTGTTGCCATGTGTCAAGGGAAAGTAAGGCAAGTTAAGAGTGAAACTTGTCAAGTTTGGACATGTAACTTGGGGCTGTACTAGGATTAATTATGCCTTCTGCTGCTTTTACACACTCATGTCATCAATAAATTCTAATAAACAGGAGTAAGATGTTCTTATTCATGTCATTCCAGAGGAATTAGAACACAGTAGTGTTATTTAGCAATGCAGATGTTTTATTATTGTGTTGTTTATGTGAAAGTGGATATGACATGAAGAGGTATATCAAATGAGCAATAGAGAGAAGCGAGCTGTGCTCCCTTTTTGATTATGCATATTTATTCATACTGCAGAAGTTACTGCATGTAGCAGAGTCTTCCAAAATGGATTGCTCAGTTTGGAAACAGCTTCCTCTCTTCCCACAGCCTCCTCCCCCCTCCCACCACTTCTTTCTTTTTTTTATAAAGTTTAGTTATGTCAATACTACCTTTGTACAGTATTTATGAGTTCCTTCTTTAAATTGCACCTTAATTGGTTTAGTCACCACAATTGCAAAACAGGAACCTAATCACCAGAAGCTAAGTAAGCAGAAAAAAAAATAATGATTTGGAGCTGTCTGTCTACTGCTGCCGAACAGACACACTGGGCACGGTTTAAAGCTATAATTGCATTGTGGCACTGGCTTGCTGTTCCCAGCACATGCATAATGTAGCTCCCAGTTGTAGACTGCCACATATCCTGCTGTATTTACCCTCAGATGCCAGTGGAGCACATGCCACCCACAACTGCTGCTTCCCAACAGTGTAAAACTGTCACACTTTCAATTAGATGCCCCAAAGCACTTTATTGCCCACTGGAGGGTATAGTCATATCTTGATGGAGGAAGATTATGGGCTAAATGCATCCAGAGCAGTTCTCTGCAGGCTGCAGCAGAACTACTTTGGGAATGAATTTGGATGAATTATGCCGTTCATTTGAGCAGTCATAAAACAGGGCTATGCACTGCTTCTTTTTGAGGGCACGAGTTCTTGACCACAAACATTTGGGCCAGTATATGGCCTTATTACTTCCCTGAAGGCTTCCACAGCTAGGGAGGACAAAAAACACACCTGGAGACCTTGCTGCCCTGCCTGTACCTCTCTGCGGCTGTGTGTTGCTGTGCAAATAGTCACTGCAGAGACAAACTCTGCCTCTGCAAGCCCTGAGCAAACCTGCCCCTCGACTTCATCTTCCTTCACCTCCCAGGCTTGTCTTTGTGTACCCTGCTCTCTGTGTGCAGATGCAGTTCATACAAACCTTCCATGGCCGTCATTTTGGATAAGAAAAAGGATTGTATTCAAGGGAACTAAAGAGGTACTGGGCTCCAGTAACTGCTCGTAAGGTAGCGTTGTGCACTTTTGAGCCATCTCATGGATAGTCAGCAGTTAACGTGAGCAGTCAGATGGCTCTGGCAGATGGGTAGAATTTTGTTAAGTCAATGCAACTTGTTTATATGACTAAGTCTAAAACTTTAATGGAGAAAGTAAATAGTCTATTTGGCCAAAGAGGGAAAAGATAATTTGGAGAAAGGATAGGAGAAGAATATATAAGTTCATATAATCTAGAAATGCTAGTCACACTAAAATGAAACACGCTGAGGCCAGATTCAATTGAACCCATAAACATGTGTGATTTCTGGAACAGGCGGTTTATTCACCTGTACAGTTCCTATTTCAGATTTACATGAATGTAAACATTTTGGGTTCCTCAAAGGTAATTTCCATTGAATCCTCCTCTAATAACAGGCGTGGCTCAGCTCCCATTTTGGATACCTAAATGAGCCCAGGCACATCTGTGTCAACATATATAACAGTTTGCATGTGAGGTCCATGTCTGAGCTCCCACTGGAGTCAGTGGGGATTTGAGCAGTGAAAACCAGAGGCGTTTATCTGATCCACTGATAAAAGTCCACTTCACAAAGAACTGGATCACTTTTAGTGTACCTTTTTTCCTACTAGATCTCAGAGAAAACACTCAAAGCTATTCATATGTATGTGCACCTTGTTTTCTGAATCTGTAGCTACCAAATAATTTTTTGCAAATTTTAACTTTACCATTTTTTTAAATTTTATTTTAACCTGAGACCACATTTATTCATGTAGTTTCTCTGTGATGCCACAACTTTGCTTCAGTAATTAACTTGCCCAGCTGAGCTGTGTTTGACAGGGTTTGTATTGCTGGTGTACTTAGGAACTTTGCTAAGCCAGAGTTCAAAATACATGCTTAGGTTGTTTACAAGACCAGGGCCTTGCTTAAATAAATGTGTGTGTTAATTTGAGCCTAATTGGCTTAATATTAACGCCACATGACTATTAAGAATCGATTTAGTTTTAACACAGATATCACGTACATATCTAATTTAGAAAGCCCAAAGAAATTGAATGCAAACAAGTCTGAGAGTGTAGCAGTGAAGTTACAAATTTAAACACACAAGAGCCAGGGTACAGAAACAGTGTGGATCTTCCAGCGTAGCAATAATAATTCAAAAATATTGTATCTCTATAGTATTTTTATTACCAGTCAGACTATTAAATGCATACTTAAATCTATGCACGATATGCAATGTGGGCAAGTCTATTGTTCCTCTGAAAACTATAGCTTTTTCATTTCCTAATTGCAGTTTCATGGCACTGCCAAGGTTTTGTGTTTAATTTATATAGGGATTTCTACGGTTCTTAGAGCTGTTAATAGAATGGATTCACAAAGACCCCTACTATAAAGAAGGCAAGGCTGGTAAGAATGCTATTCATCATACCACCTTTCATCAGCAGGATTAAAAGAGTTTTTATCTACATTTTGCAAAAGGGAACGGAGTCACAAAGTGATGACCTCATTTACCTACTGCTGAGCAGCAGGCCAGTGGAAGCACTAATAATAAAATCAAGGCCACCCAGGTCCTAAACCAATGCCTTCAGCGAGGCGCAGGATAGCTTATGAATCAGATATCTATATATACCGGTACCTGACTCTGCAAGGACAATATAAATGTGCAGGGCCAGAATCAAGGCAGGTCTGCTCCTAGGACCTGCTGGTTTCCGTAAATATAGATGTAACCTCTCAGTCAGACCAGTTCCTTAGGTGCAGAACCAGTGTTTATAAAGTGCATCAAAGTGTCAAACATTTGCTTGCATGGATCTCCACATAATTCATAACTGACAGAATTTCAGCTTTCTTTTGAAGCTACCCCTTGTTTTCTGCTTTGTTGGAAAACAACAAGGAAGCAAGCAAACAAAATCCTTTCGAAGCATGACATAAATGAAACTTTTACATAATCTCAGGTTTCAGGCTGTCTGAATGTCAGAAAATTAAATCTCTTAGCATTATAGTTTGATGATCTGCCACCCATTAGCAAAACATCTAAAGACATATCTTACCTGATTTGTGCAGTAACAGCAAGGGCTTTCTGGAAAGCCAGGGAACTGAGCATGAGTCTAGTAAGTCCCAAAAAAGAACAGCAATTATAAAGTATCTCTCTGACCACTACAAAGAACTTGCTCAGGGCTTCTCAGAAATAGATGGAAAAAAGGATTTGTTATCCCAAAGCTGAGGGCCAGGGTCAATCCACAAGTTACCCAGAAAGCTCTGAACCCCCTTCAAACATTGGAAAGCAGATATTGCACAGTCCCAGAAGTCCCACAAGCCAAATATCCCACCTGCTTTGCACCATAAGACATGGCAATCTTGTTTCCCTCTTCTTAACAGTTAAAAAGTCCTGGCTGACCATCCTGAGTGTCTTGTGTGGGGCCTTCAGGAGTCCATCACTTAGAGAACAGAGAGCTAGGGTTACTGGTATTGATGTTTTCATCCGCTTTTCAGTCTGTGAATCTGGATGTTTAATATGTTACTTGCGTTTGTTGTCCCAGTCTTTCATAGCAGATGTCACTAAACAGATACCTGCATGTGCTTTGTTACACATGTTCATGCCATGTGTACCCTGGTTTGAGGTTAGTGCATGTCAGACAGGGCTAATGTGCTAGCTGTCATCAGTGCTGAGGCTGAATGCTGTACTAACACTGTGATGGGCTTTTCAGCGGGTATTCAGTTGCACCATTTGGATTAAACACCATGAAATTGCATTTACCTCTTCCAGATGCAGACAGGAAACTGTGTGTCTCACTGGGGGGATCTGCGCCACCGGGAAAAGGAGTTATCCTGCTCCTCCAGCTTTCTGCTGTGCCTCACAAGTGAGAGCAGAGGGATGGACTAAGGGCTCATCAGAGGAGCTCAATCTGGCTGATGTACAGGCATGGGCTCAGACTCAAGGGGAGATTTGAGCAGCTCCAAAGCCAAATAGTCTATCTATTATCTTGCCTGAGCTTCCTGAGCGTGTGACTTGGTGCTGCTCCAGCGTGGAGCAGCTGAGTGCTGCAGAGCACCCCGGGCAGTTCTTCAGCAGAGCTGCAGTGCCAGTGGGCAATGCAATGCTCAGAGTAGATTAGCTCAGCTGGCAGGGGTGCCAACTCCTGGGCTTGCAGCAACACAAAATCAGCCTGTGTGATTGATGTAGCCCAGACTTCACTGTTGGAGGGATTGGCATCTAGTACAGGATGGTTGCATGAACTTCCTCCGAAAGTTCCTTCTCCCTTCCTTAGGGGACAGGAGGGCCTTGTGAAGACTCATCCCACCCTGAAGAAAAGGAAAGCGAACCAGTTTATGGCAAGGACTGTCTCTACCTTGATTATAGGCAGATATAAAGTAGCAGTGACCTGTTCCACAGTGGGTAGCAAAGTGAGATGAATCCCACCTTAATCAGGAATCAAATTTTACAACTGGGAGAGTCCCTGGCAGCAACCAAATCTGTGTGCTTTTCCTAGTCATAATGAGGAGAATATTCTTTATTTCCCATGAGCCAGTGGTTAACATTTTGATATGCATTTTCTTCTGCTTAGTAGCCTAAAAAGTGTAGATAACTGTCACAACCACCCTTGTACCATACCTCTATTTTGGTCAGATTTTCAGACATTTCCTAGCAAACAGGTTACAGCTTTAAGATATGAATGCAGTCCATAAGCTCAGACTTGAAAATGGAGAGAAAAAAAGTAATAGGTTGTCATCTGTCTTTAAAAAGGTGCATGCATCAGGAGAGAAAATAAAGACACTATTGCTGTGCATAGGAGACTTCAGAAGCATTCAGATAATACTTACATCTGCTTTAATGATTCCATTTAAGATGTCATTTTCAGCATTTACCTTGCAGCATTCAAAAGCAACTACACTTACATGTTCTCAACAGACTCAGTGCCAGTCTCGGATAGAAGGAGGAGGAAAAAAAAAAATCGTATTAAAAAGAGGAAAATGAAAAGTGCCATACAGTATGTTTCAAAGAACAAATTCCTTGCAGGAAATTAGCAGAAATTTTGGGGCCACCACTGTTGAAGAGAAAAAAGTTTCAAGAGAAAAGTGAGCAGTAACAAAAGACAGAAGTAAAGGCAGTCTGATTACAAAGCTTAAAGAAGAACAGGGAAATATTTTGAAGCAAGAGCTCTGAAATCAGCGTGCTCTTCTTTGCAAGACTCTGCACAAATCACATCACCACCTTTGCCTCGTGTGGTTTGTAACGCCAGGAACAACGAAGCCATGCTTACACCAGCACTCCAGAGCTTGGGTTTGCCTCCACAGGTGGAGTTTTGTGGGTGCAGCTCTGGCTGAGATCTGGTTTGAGTTCATTGCTGACACAGCTTTTCTTTGTGGCCTTTGGCAAGTTGCTTAAACTTGTTGCTTGTTTTGACAGAGGTGCTCTTGATGTGTGCTATGCTGTGATTTAAGACCTTCCACCCTCCTCTCAGCTACAGATTGTCTCTTCCTAATGCCCAGAACCACAAGAGGATGTGCAGCCTCACTTCAGCCTCTCTAGCTCACATCCTAGCATCTCAGATTAATCCCTCTCAAAGCTAGTTTTCATTGCAGTGCCAGGGTTCAGACACGCAACCTCTGCTGCAAGAGGAATAATGCCTGGAGAAAAGGCTATTTGGGAGCCAAAGGCTGCATGAGTTGGATAACGTTGCTTTAGAATCATAGGTCTGTTAAGATTGGAAAAGACCTGCAAGATCCTTGAGTCCAACCATATATCCTGGAATCATAGACTCATTAAATTGTTTGGGTTGGAAGGGATCTTATCAATCACCTAGTCCCAACCCCCTGCTATGGGCAGGGACAACTTCCACTAGAATAGGTTGCTCCAAGTCCCATCCAACCTGGCCCTGAAAACTTCCAAGGATGGGGAATCATCAAGCCCAACCATATCTGGTTGATTCATCTGCAAAAATGGGTTGAGAATAACATCCTCCCTTTCAGACTGCTCTCCACACACCAGAATACTTTTGATAAACTCTATACAGTCAATGTAAAGCTTAAGGGAATACTGGAGCTTGTGTCCCTTAAATTTGCCTTGCACTATTCATGAAACAGCCTGGAATTGAAGCTCTTCCAATTTATGTCATCTCAAATCTGTTTAGCTTTCTATTTCACCCTCATAAGATCCCACCTGGAGTGCTGCATCCAGCTATGGGGTCCTCAGCACAGAAAGGACATGGATCTGCTGGAGTGAGTCCAGAAAAGGCCATGAGGCTGCTCCAAGGGCTGGAGCACCTCTGCTGTACAAAAAGGCTGAGAGAGCAGGTGTTGTTCCTTCTGAAGAAGAGAAGGCTCTAGGGAGAACTAGTACCTGGCGTGGTTACAAGAGGGCTGGAGAGGGACTTTGGACAGCGGCATGGAGTGACAGGACAAGGATGATTGGCTTCAAACTGAACGTTTGGTTTAGATTAGATATCAGGAAGAAATTATTGACTGCTGGGGTGGGGAGGCCCTGGCACAGGTTACACAGAGAAGCTGTGGCTGCCCCATCTCCAGAAGTGTTCAAGGCCAGTTTGGATGGGGCTGTGGGAAAACCGGTCTAGTGGAAGGTGTCCCTGCCATGGCAGGAGGTTGAAATTTTATTTTAGCCCCCTTCCAATACAAACCGCCCTGGAGTTCTGTGATGATTGGATCATGGAATTGTTTGCTTTGTTGTTGAGAACTATCTCTTCAGTTGCAGGTTTCTAAGAAGAGAAGACAGGAGATGAGATAGTCATTCTCATTTTTGTACCATTGAAGCAGGGGGCTCAAATGCTGTAAGGTGTTTCTCTGCATCCAGACAACAAAATGGATGAAGGAGGTAGATGTTACATATTTATTGAAACATTTCCTTATGCTGTACCTCTCTGAAGAATTCATTTATAACCAGACATTTTGGAAATTTAAGTCCTGTGTTTATGGAGTAAGTGCAATAGCTGAGGTTAAATGCCAAGGGACTTCCCTAGGCTGTGGAGACATTAATGGCATCCTGCTGCCTGCAAGACACACTCCAGCTACAAAAATGTGTGAAATTAGGAACATCACTTTCTTTTCTTTTCTTTCTTTGGATCCCTTCCAAATTCACCTCTGTCTTCTCTCTCTGGATACAAACCAAAGACAGTAGATGCTGCAGTGTGTATCCTCAGGAGCGCCTCTGCAGATTAAATGCCCGCAGCTATTGTGCATCCAAAGTCTCTGATGAAAAATCCTTTCTGTAACAGAGGAAAATTCAAAATCTAAATACAAAATGGAGCCAAATTACTGACTCTTGCTACGGGAAGTCCAACATGTCATTACAAACTGGTTTACTTGAGCATGTCCAATTTAATGTGCCTGGTTTTATTTTTTTTTTTTTCCCCATGAAAAAGAAAAGAAAGATGAGGTGAAAGGACAGAAAACAAAAGAAAAGAAAAGTAGTTGATTTTTTTTTATGTCTCTGGAGCAGGTGGGAAGTGGACTTTACAATGCAAATTATTGGGATTTCCAGAGTCTGGTTAGGACTGTGGGATCCAGAGTTTTATATTAAGAAGAGATAAGGGGTCTGAGCAACTTCCTGGAGTTTCCCCTGGAGCGGCCCTGGTAGCTGTTTTAGAGGTAAGCACAAGAAACCCTGCAGAAGGCAGATACAGAAAAACTGGCCTACAGGGAAGTTTCTCCTTTAATTAGAGGCTAGCTAAAGTCTCCAAGCGTAAGGGTTTATATATTGGGACCAAGCGGTGATGAGAAAAAGTTCCTGGTCTCTCTCTGGGTGTAAAGTGGCTTCCCAGGCAAGAAATACCCTGGGAAATACCTTTACTGTCAAAAATCAAGGTGTGGTCAGGTCTTCTGAAATGTGCACGGCTCTCCAAAGGAGCTCAGCACTTCCAAAGGATCAGAGTGGGTCTTGTTTTTGGGTCTCCCTTCTTAAGGCTCTGCAGAAGGGGCTGTGATAGCTCCTATCTGTGGCTGGCTGCTCTGACATACAGAAAATGGAAGCCTGGCATCAAGGATCCATGAATTCTGAAATACCACCAGTCACTGGCCATGGCAGTGGTGTTGTGGCAGGTGTCTACAAGGAAGGACAGCCTGTCCCTGCTCAGCTTTCACCATACCTTTAAGGGTGAGCTGTGCAGGTCCCTCATTCCCCACGGCATCCTGAGTCAGAAAACTCTCTAAGGAAGGTATTTCAAGCCTTAAATGTTGTATGTAGAGCTGATCAGACCAAAGTGCTGGATTTTTGTCAGAAAATCTGAAGTTAGTTAAATGTCATGTTGATGGAAGAGTTAAAAATGAGATCCATCTTTTCAATAAAGTGCAGGCAATCTAGTCTCAAATTTTCAGAACAGGAGGCATTTTTTATTACCTCAAAATAACTTTTCACAAAGACACTCACTGTTATTTTATAACAGCATTTTAAAGCATGTAAATGTTTTTAAAACAAATTTCTATTTATTGTCACAAACATTTTTATTGACCAAAACTTTCTTTTTGCCTTATTTTTAAATTATGGTTCTCTGGAATTTTTTTTTTTTTCAGTGTGGGAGAGGGGCTAGACTCAATTCAAAGCAGAAAAGGAATTGTTGGAGTCTTGCAAGAAGGATATCTGTTTTCCATGTAAAGCTAATTTAAAGTTTTCAGCACTTTGACATGTAGAGCCTGGAACTGAAGTGGGTAATAAGGAGAGTGGGAAGGACAGAGGAGACAGAAGGGAGGAGAAGATATGAAAGTGCTAAGGATGGCCAGCTAGTGACAAGAGAGAAATATTTTCTTTTATGAAAGAAAATATTAAACCAATATTATTTTCTTTTATATTTCACCAAAAAAAGACTTTCTAAAACCACTTGTAATTGAATTTTTGGAGAACTTGGTGTATAGCTAAATGAGTACATTTAAATAAATTCCAAATTTCATCTGCTTAAACTAAATGGAGACCTCTTTAAGAAACTATTTTCTTGTTGCCTTCATAAAACAGGACAGAAAAAAAAACCCTAAAGTAAAAAAAAAAAAAGAAAAAAGCAGGACAAACAAACAACCCCTTTTCCCCCTGAAATTACTCTCGAAACACAATCTTTCAGTATAACAAAAAAGTTCTGCAAATGCTTTCTTAACTAAAAACCCCATCCTTGTCTGGGGAAAACATGTATAGACAAAATTACACAAGCCAAACTGACAAATGCAGGTGAGCTGCTGTGATGTTAACTCCGAACTGATCGATTTAATTTCTGATGTGCCACGGGAACATTTGTGTGCGGTGAGTGCTGGCTGCGACCTGCCCTGACTTGCTGCATGTCCTGAGCTGCAGCTCTGGGCTGGGCAGTGCAGGTGGACGTGGGCTGATCTGGGCTTCTCTGCTCCTGCTTCTGTCTGTCTGGCTGTGAGACCACCAGCGAACGGTGACAGGCTGTGCCCAAGGAAGCCAGGACATGTTGTTCCTGGCACAGAGCTGGAGTTAGTATTAGCCTTCTGAACCCTATGCTGTGATGGGATATTGCAAAAAAAAAAAAGGAAAAGGTAATTTAAATTACTGGTTATTTACCTGAAGTGCTTATGAGATGTTTTCCAATACTATATCCAAGCATCTCCCAGTAATTAATAATGAATTTTCAGTCTCTCTTTCAGGATTGCTAATTTGGGATCTGGGTCGCAAAACTGAGTGCAACCCACTGGAGTCACTGACTCTGACAAACTCAGCCCTACTGGGACATTTCTTCATTCAAAAGCCAAGTGGGTGAATGGGTTGAGGCATGAAATGAGCAATTCATCCCACCAAGACATCATGGAGATGATGAGTCCTTACCTACCTCTCTGTGCTGGGAGGCAGTTGGATACAGGAATGGATTCTGAACACTTTTTTTTTTCTTTTCTAGATAAAAATACCTATCTGCAAAATGGCTCATCTGCATTTAGTTTGGCCTTTAAAATTTCTTGGGACGAGGTGACTGTGTTCTTGCTCTCCATCCTCTCTAATTTTTTTAATCGGGAGCCTGTCTGCACCACACCATTCGTAACTGCCTGGGAGAGCTGTGACAAGTAAATTTCAATCTCTCAGTAGAGCTGATATTCTTAGAGCTGCAGGAGCAGTCATCATGAAGGGGAAAGCTGTGAATGCCAATAAATTATTGAAGAAAGCAGGAGAAATATTTCGTTCTGTTGACACATTGGCATTCACCTTTGGGAATGTAATCATGGGAAAGGTAGGCAATCTTTTGTCATAGGAACCTTTTGCTCAGAGAAGTCAGTCTTTTTAAAACCATAGTAAGGAGACTGCAAACTCTCAACATGGAAAGGATATTCAAGATATAGGACATCTGAATCAACTGTGCACATTAAAACATGCTCCATGAAACAACATAAGTTTTAGGACATAAACCCTTACAGCTGCCTGACCCCATGGACCAAGATCAGCCCAGAAGAGGAATGGTTTTCCATGAATAAAGCAAGGCAACCTCGAAAAAGTCAGAGCACAGTCATAGAAAAATGTAAAACTCATATGAGGATGGGAGACTGAAGTCAACAGAGGCCTGTTACTCTAAGACAGAAACAAGGAAGGGAATATCTACAGGGAAGGACAATTCCTTCCCTCTTGGACTGTATCTCAGGGAATGGCTGGGAACAGGACTGGAGACCTGGGATTGTGCAAGGGCTGCTTCTTCTTGCCTGGAACTGAGTCCCTTCCACCTTCTGCTATCAGTGACAAAAACAAAGCTTCCCAGACCCAGCAACAAGGAGGATTTGTTCCTCTGAATTTTGAATTCTGTTTGGAAAGCCATCAAATTAGCACTGATGTTTTATTTGAACATCAGAAATGGTAGGGAAAAACACCCAGGAGCTCCCTGGATTTAAATCCACAAAATCAGCTCCAGTTTTGTTTAGACAAGATGAGTGAATAACTCCCCCTCCCCAGTATCATATTTGGCTCAAATCACCAATTTACAGGTTTACAAAAATCTAAAACTGCCCCTCCGGCAAATTAAGGGATTACGTCAATCATTCAAGTCCAGTCTACCTGACAACAGCACGCAGCAACAGGGCAAAAGGTTTGATGCTCTGCTGGAATGTGATAAGGAGAAAATGCCAAATGACACATAGGCAAAGTTATTACCAGCGAGATGAAGACAAACTGGAGGGAGTTCAGAGAAGTGCAGCAAAAATGATTAGAGAGCTGGAGGGGTTGATTTACAAGGAAAGTTTTACAAGAGCAACTGTCAATATGCACAGCAGGGCTGAGCAACATCTGAGGGGGAGAGGGAGCCCATTGCAAACATCTGAACAGCACAAACACCCAGGGAGGAACAAAATTACCCCAGGGGGAAATAACTAGGATAATGGGTTGAAATTAAGAGAGAGAAGATAAACATCAAAATAACTTCTCAGTGGAAAGACTGTAGAATAATCTAATACGGAAAGACGTGGAAGTCCAAACCAAACAAGCTATAAATTCCTTCTGAGAGACTCTGCAGATATAAGCATCGGCAACAATTAGCTTTAGAAACCCAATATTTCTAAGCAATAAGTATCAAAGCTTTCAGGGGAAGCCAGGTGTGAGAAGCCATTTAAAAGGGATGGTTTCCAGATAATTCATTGACAACATTTTTGCTATTCAAATCTGTGTCAGGGAGGAGATGGAGAAGGGTCCAACTTTCAGTTTAGTGGATGAAGTGAGCATGCTGGAAACCCCCAAAAGTGCAGTTTTGGCAGTGTGGTCACTATCATACTCCCTGATGAATAGTTTTCCAGTTGAGATAGTTGGTCTAAATTTGCCTCCAGTCTGGAGTGACTGGAAATCAACACCAGATAATGGCTGCCTGGTAGAAGGTGTGACATGAGTTAATGCACTCAGTTGAATTTCTACTGGCTATTGGACATGTGCTCGCACTAGAAATGCTTTGAACAGCAGGATCAGCATTAAATTAACGTGTACACTGACAATCTTGCCAAAGAAATCCAGAAGGGGGTGGACATTAGTAATGAACTGCACGTTCACCTTTGGAGTGAAGTGATTAGCAGGGTAAACTTTACCTCATGGGCTCTGAACCTCATCTTCACCACCCTTTCACCTAACTCCTGTGTGGGATTTCAGATTGCAAAACAGATAGTTTCGCATATTTCCTCAGCATACTAGAAAAATCTGTAATTAAGGAAAAAATTACATTACAGAAAATTTGTTTTCTAGGCAGTATTTTTTTTTTAAATGACTCTTGTCAGGCTGTTTCACGAGCAGGACAGGCATGAGCAATTTGTTGTATGTGACCAAATACATCTGGTTGTACAGAAAGTGGTAATAGCTGCAATGAGTAAGGAAGCAGCATGGGAATCTCTTACAGAGTAGTATTTGAAGGTCTGGCTGAGTAAAGCCACTTATGCCATTTCTAGTTTATTGTTGTTACACTTTGGTGTGGCTTTCCAGTAATTTATAGGGGTGTTTGTTGAGTTCATGAGCTCTTGAGACCTGCATCCAATAAAATAGTGATGTACTTTCTCTTGACTGAAGGCAGAGGCATATATCATTGCATGCAGTGGGTCTGATATCATTTTATGCCAGTTGGGGAAAAAGGCTGTAAGGCTCTAACTTAGTCAAAAGAAGTGGAAAATTTGAAAAAAAAAAAAAAAAAAAGGAAGTCAGTAAAGCAGTAAAGGACACTGCAGTGTGAAGGGCACTGTTTTGTTTCTAGTTTCTTCAGCTTGACACATTAACTTAGGAGGCAAAGAATTTGGTTGGTTAATCTTATCCTTTTCTGGAAGATCCCATATTAGCTTATGATCTCTTTCTGAGCTTGATATGAAGCCGTGGAAGTTAATGAGCAGCTATTAGATTTACCATTATTTATATACACGTATATATTCCTATAAATTTTCACCTGTATTTTAACTTTCCAAGATCGAGAGTACTAATCCTTTCTGTCCTTGCAGTGTTAACAACAATATCCTTTTAAATTTAATTAACATTTTAAAAAGTTGTCTCTACCTCTACCATTAGCCTCTTCCCCTCTATCAAACAATAACTGATGAATAAGTCTTGGTTGATTAGCTGTACAGAACAGAAATAAAAACCACAAAAGGAGTGAGGTCTATTCTTAAAATAACTCCTTTCTTTTTACCTACAGACTAGTCTGGACATTCCACAGTCAGTCAGCATGCAGAACAATCCCATCATGTAGAAAACAACCAAAAAAGAATACAAGTTTCTAGAGTAACTCTGTGCATCTGTATGAAATAAATATAAAAGTCTCCTCCTCACAAAAGACAAAGCCAGCAGTGCCTTTGTTGGCTTTCTCAGAAGTTGCAGCTCACTCCCACATCAAGGAAAAGATCCCAGAGGCCTCTCTGATGTCACATCACCTGGTGGCACAGCCCGTAAGAGTGACTGAAAGACGATCTTCAGATGCAGCACGACGGGATCCCAGCTAAGGGCAGCCCAGCTCACGACCTCACAGCTGCCAAGGCTGGGACAGAAGTGATGGGGCTTTGCACATCCGTGTGAAACACCAGGTGATTTCAGGGAAGCAAATATTTCTTTTGGACAAATATTTCCATTAACTTTCCCTTGCTCTAGGACACAGTGGTGCTGAGGCATCACTTGCTCACCAGCTTGGGCTCCTCCACGACATGGGCAGGATGTGCTGCTGGTGGGGGCACAGCCAAATCCCAGCGAGCTCGGTGTTGTCAGTGAGCTGCTCTGGCCACAGGCCATTTGAAGGGAGGAGGGGTGAGTGGAAACTTTTGTTTTGTTTGTTAAATTCATCTTGGGATTTCCCCCTGACTGCTACCAGCAGAAAGTGTTAGTATATGAATTATTTAACATAAACTCAGGGACTGTAGTAAGTCTTCTTACTGTCTGACTTCTGTGGAGATTTGTTTAGCTGACAGATGCTGTAGATGAATTTTCTAGTCCTAGATTATACCTCATGGTGTACCCAAAAAGGCTTGAGCATAAAAGCGGGGAGACCTTAAGAGAAAAGAGCTCTTGTGTGGTGAATTCAGTTAGGATTTCAAGCTTATAATTTCTATTGTTAAATCAGTTTTAAGAAAGAAAGAGATCATAATTCAAAAGAAAGGTCATCTTTGATCTGTTTCTATCTCCTTGCTTTCTTTTTACTCACTTTGTTCAAGAAAGGAATAAAACCCACATTATTACTCAGAGGTAATGCCTTAAAGGGAGCACAGGTTGTTATGGACACCCCAGCTGTATTTTCCCCTCTCTACCTGAAATCAGGGAGCCTTTCTATTAACAACAGCAAACACACCTAAGTACAAATAAATGTTGCCTTGAAGAACCTGTAAGAAAAATGTGGAGATGGAAGAAAGGAAGCTGCCACTGAGATGGGGAACTGAGGCGCAGCAAGGTTAAGTGGCTTTCTGGAGGTCGCTCTGGAAGCCTAAGATCGAGCTGGGAAGAGAACCAAACTCTTCTGAGTCATCATCCCCTGACAAGCCCATCCTTCTTCTTTTCCTTCTAAATGGAACAATCCTGCATTGGTTGTGGTATAATGGTCTACATGACCGGGTAGGTCTTTTCCATTTCCAACGTCTATGATGAGAGTAATTCTGCTTAATGGGGATGCAGTCAGCTGGTGCCAATGGTTAAGTGTTGCTTAACCAGGTGTTAAATAGGTATGAAATTCCAAGCTCTGGGCTTTGAATGCAGAAGTTGCCAAATGAAAATGAAAATAAAATAAAATAAATAGCAAAAGGGAAGAAAAAAAAAAAAAAAGAGGAAGAGAAAGAGTAAAGGAAATGCCCTAGAGTATCAGAAGTATCAGATCCATGTGCTTACATACATTCAGTCTGTTGTTTTCCATCTACTCCTGTATTTACAAGGGGGTTTAAATAGCATGTTTACTTAATAAGGTTAACAGACTATAGAATACTCAGCTCTATTTAAGTATACTCCTCCTCCTTTCCCTTTTTTTTTTTTTTAATGTATGCAATAGCTGGTTTTTATCATCTGTCACTTTCTTTTGCAATGTCACCTTTAACTCACTGCTGAAACCCACTGTTCTAGTGAGCTCTGCTTTCCCTGTAATGTATTTATTTAATGTGTATTAAGAGGAATAGCAATTGTATGCAGGCATCAGGCAGGTAACACTCTTTGTCTTAAGTTATTTCCTTAACAGTTTTTTACCCTAAGAATTTTCTCTAGAAAGTACATCTTATGTCCTTATACATGTTACTTTTATGTACTTTTTAATGTGATATAGTATTAGTGGCTCTTCATCCTCAACTTTTTTATCTTTGTTTAGTGGGGGAATCTCACAAACTCTTTTTCTTTCTGCTGAGAAATCGCACACTGGTCCATTTCTCACATTTCTTCCCTTCAGTGCTTTAAAGTTTGACACATCTGAAATCCATAAATTATTTCACAGCCATCAGTGTTTCTACCCAGGTTAAATTATTTAATGGCATTGTTTTATTGAAAGGTTCAGATTAGCTGCTGACACTTATTGACAGGAAGAAACACATCCTTCTACAGAGATAAACCATATTTTCTATTAAAGGAGGGAGGTAGGCGGGATAGGGTTCCCGTCTTCTTCTCACATGAGGAGGAGGAAATGAAGACATTTGGCCCTTTAAACACTTTCTCCACAGTGTGCCATATAGCACTGTCTTTTATTTTCTCCCTTTCCCTCTGACTCTGAGAGCCTTATTTTAACATACTCGTTTCACTTCCTCCATCCTTTAGGTTCTAGTCGTAATCCCCAACAGTAATTGCCCCGTGGAGAGGGGAAGATTAAGGGATTGCAGCTGAAGAATGAAGCTCTAGGCTTTAATTTCAGTGGGTTTCATTATGTGGCTGAAGCTGCCTTCCCAAGGATTTTCAGAGCCCAGCAGCCACAGTGCTCCTCTGTCCTCAGCCAAACTCGTGCTGGAAGGGTTTCTTTCAGGGTCAGGACCAGAGCAACACCACATCTGACTGGTATTCTGCTTTTCCTTGGCAAGCAGCAGTTTGACCCCAGGCTGCTCCAGGAATTTACTAGTGAAATGCACAAGAGGAAAAAAACTCCAGCAAAACACAACAAAACACAAAACTCTTTTTAGCAGCACTGAGCCCACAGACTCAATCAGAAGAAAAATAAAACACACACATGCAAACACACGCTCATATATATGTATGCACCTCTGTATATACAGAGCAAGAACTCATTTACATAAACAGAGGCATGCTGTTGTAGCAAACAGCATCCTTCTCCCTTGATTTCAGCAGACCCTTTCTACCTTCACTGTGCAAAATTCAACACTTCACTGCAATGCTACAGAGAACTGCACAAGTCTTCCTCTTGAGAGTGTTATGAGTTCAGTGTTCTTGTTGATTATTTCAGAATTTACTTTTGAAGAACTGACAGAATTTGGGGATTTACCCCAACTTGCTTACAGCAAGAAGCACAAGAGCAGATCCCCAAGGGATGTAAAAAGAGGTGGTGAGGCTGTGTTCTGTCCCAGCATGGCTGTGTGTCCTCATGGAGGGGAGTCTGCCTTTGGAGAGGGTGGAAAAAGCCTTTGGGGCGTTTTAGGTCTCTGCAAAGGAGAAGGCAGCTGGTGTTCTCTGCAGGACAGGAAAAGGTGGTGGAAAAGGCACCTCTGGCTGTCCTAGACCTCTCTTTGGGATCCGAGGCTCAATCCATGGGATCAGTTTGGTTTCCATCATTATTAGGTAGACAGGAGGAGCATCCGTATGGTCCCCTACCCTTGTAGTATTCAGCAGAATCTGCTGCACCCGGGACACTTTAAATTGCTGCCTTCTACCTGCATGGTTTATCTCTGCCCAAATAATTCAAATCTGTACAAAGCTGGCAGTACAAACAGTGATAAAGTTCACGGTGATTGTGCAGCAAGTACATTGCTGCAAACCACCTCTGGCATAGAACTTTGGTGCTGAAATCCCCTGATCACCAAAACACAGGGAGAAAAATACATAAATGCATTAGTGACAGTCCTTTGGACTCAAGAAGGCATGAAAAAAAAAATGGCCTGAAACTATTCTACACAATTTTTGTCCTTTCTCTTGATCCAGGAGACTTTTTGGTTAGTGAAAGAATCTTTCAGGCAGAGACACTTCAATGACATTTTTACTACAAAGATTTCTTTTCATTGTAAAAATTTGTGCAAAACTCTGGGAAATAGTTTTATTTGAGCATCTATAAGATATTTTTGTCCATTATTTTGTGGAGTATTTGACAGGGGGGGGCAAGGATGTGCTTTTGGTGTTCTTTTTTAATTAAGAAAAAAAAAAGAAGAAGAAAAAAGAAGAAGATAGTTTGTTCTTGAGATTTCTGGTAGTTGGAATCATGTTTCCTCTCTGTCTGAAAAATACAAGGGCTTGATGCTGTGTGCTCTGTTTGTGTGAAAGAGCTACATGCTAGAGGAGCCAGTGCCAGATCCATTTTCTTTTCTTGTGAGTCTTGTGAGAAATTCTACCCTTAACCCAAATAAGCTGCCTTCCCCATCATATTTTAATGACAAAATAAAAGGACAAACCGTTAAAAAAAAAATCCCAAACCCCCCCCACAATAAAAAAAAAAAATACCTCAGAGCAAAACCAGAACAAAGCATGTTTATCAGAAATAGTCCTAGTGCTGGCATAGGAAGAAAAGGGATCCCTGGGTAGTGGCCCAACCGTACAAGGAGCCAAACTCCCTCTTCTCCTTCTGAGAGCAGAGGATGAAGCTGCAGCCAAGCAGAGTATCTGGGCTACATGATGCCCTGCAGGATGTGTCCCCAAGAAGAAAATTAGGGAAATGAAAGAGGTGAAAAAGGATGCTAAAGCTGCTGTCTCATTCTCCACTGATTATGTCTGTTCTCTCTCCAATCTGAAAGGAAAACATCTATATTTCTGTAGGACAGCTTAATGTGTCCGTGATCGGATAATGTGCATTACAGCCCACTTTGCTATTCTCAGAAGAGTGCTCTAATGCCCTGCTTGTACGTAGGACACACACATCTGTGAGGAAAAATACTGTGTCCTTAGGTTTCATCTTGGATTTGTCCGAAAAGTAACTCCGCACTTGCAGCAGCCTGCCTTGCAGAAGCACCAGAGGGAAAAAGGCAGCAGAGCCCACGTCTCCCTGGCTTTTAGGTTAAAAATGACATTAATATGGCAAAGCTTCTTTCAGGACTTCATCATTTCCACCAGCGGAAACGAGACGAAGGCCCCAATCACATATGTGCTCAGACATGCAGAAGCAAATGCCAAAATGAATTAACTGGAATAGCTCTATTAATTTATGCCTCGGCAGTAATGACCTTAAGACACAGAAGAATTATATATTAATTTGTTTCTAGTGTATAACACTGCTAAGTTAACACATTTAGGAGAACACACTTCCCTCACCTCCTGCTGCGGAGGTAAATGAGGCAGTGTCTGATGGTGACAAACCAGACCAGCTTTCCACTAGATGGCAGCTGGTGCCTGCACAACCTCTAGGCATATTTTGGTGCAGCAAATACTTTTTTTTTTTTTTTTTCAGTGCTAATCATCTCACAAGCTGGAAAATGGGCCATTTCTCTCCTCCCTCTCCCCCTCTTTGTTGCTCAGTTATTGGGGAGGAATGGGAGAGAATAAGGGGAGGGGGGGATCACTTGACCGGCACGGTTTTGTATCAGTCCTCCATCTGCTGTGGAGCTGGCCTGTTTTTTTTTAAGCCAACATTCCCTCTGTGCATGCAGTGGGAGAGATAAGACCGTGTGTGTGTCTGTGTGTGTGTGTGTGTGTGTGTGTGTGTGTGTGTNATCACACAATGAGGAACACAGAAATAGGCTCATGGAAACACAGAATCAGAGAATGGATTGAGTTGGAGGGGACCTTAAAGATCATCTCATCATCTTGTTTCACCCCCCTGCAATGAGTAGGGATGCTGTCCACCGGACCAGGTTACTCAAAGTTCCATCCAGGCTGGAATAAATAAAGCTGACATGTGCAATGATGCTATCCTCTAGCTTTGTCTCTCTTCTGGTGGGGGAATGGTGGGGAAGCAAAGCATCAAAATTGATATGGAGTTTGCTGCTTTTCAACAGGCCATTATAAAGCAATCTAAACACTTTTCCTCTTCTGCCCAGGCTACATTTCCAGTCCAAAATAACAACTGTTTTTGCAGAACTTTCCACTTGAGACTCTGGAGCTTCCAGTAGTACCTAAGCAGCTTTCTGAATACTTTCCAGCTTGTGCAGAGGGAAACTGAGGCACAAACCAATGCTTTGCCCAGTGATGATATACATTTGCTTGTTTTTCTCCCTCCTGCATGATGGGCATTGCAGCAGACTGAGGTGGTGCAGGAGTAGGTGGTCCCTACTACTGCAACCTGGAGAGGGTGACAACAGAACAAGGCTGTGAAGCTCCCTTTAGGCAAAATCTCATGCTTGGAGAAGGTAGACAAACATGCCATTGGTTCCAAGTATTTAAATTTCTCTGTTACGAGAGATATGGAAGGTAAATTTTCCCTGCTCTGAGAAGCAGGTTGCAATCAGCAGGTTTTGTTCTGAGCTGGTGTTATCTCCAGCCTCCTCTCCCCTCCTCAGCCCCCCCCAGCCACGGTGAAGCTTCTCCCTCTCTCTCTAGAACTGCTTTATCCCCTGTTCTCCTGCCCCTCTGCAGCAGCTTTTCAGTTAGCAGATTGTTACAGTTCCACTCCTTACCTCTTTTCCTCCTCTTCCTCCTTCAAAACAGAAAAAAATGACCAGACCCCAGTGACAGCATCTCTGCAGCTTCAGGTTGTCTCCAGCTCTTTGGCTGCTTCCAAAAAGTTCGATGCATCAGGCAGAAGATGCTGCAACATGCCAAATCTCCTCTGACTAGTTTTGCCTTGACTTTCCCAATTCTTCCCTCGTCTCCTGTCGTTTGTAGTTGAGTGCCTTCCACTCGGTCCCAAG
>VXBQ01011931.1:57840-78040 GCA_013400175.1 Phainopepla nitens | reverse complement strand
GACAAACATGCCATTGGTTCCAAGTATTTAAATTTCTCTGTTACGAGAGATATGGAAGGTAAATTTTCCCTGCTCTGAGAAGCAGGTTGCAATCAGCAGGTTTTGTTCTGAGCTGGTGTTATCTCCAGCCTCCTCTCCCCTCCTCAGCCCCCCCCAGCCACGGTGAAGCTTCTCCCTCTCTCTCTAGAACTGCTTTATCCCCTGTTCTCCTGCCCCTCTGCAGCAGCTTTTCAGTTAGCAGATTGTTACAGTTCCACTCCTTACCTCTTTTCCTCCTCTTCCTCCTTCAAAACAGAAAAAAATGACCAGACCCCAGTGACAGCATCTCTGCAGCTTCAGGTTGTCTCCAGCTCTTTGGCTGCTTCCAAAAAGTTCGATGCATCAGGCAGAAGATGCTGCAACATGCCAAATCTCCTCTGACTAGTTTTGCCTTGACTTTCCCAATTCTTCCCTCGTCTCCTGTCGTTTGTAGTTGAGTGCCTTCCACTCGGTCCCAAGACAGCTGATTTCCTCCCTCGGGGCATTGCCAGCTGCCATATATGAGTTTCTCCTATAGAGATTGAATGAAAACATATACTGTGCTGGAGTGTTAACTTGTAATGCAGCTATCAGCAGAAGTACATATCACTCTGGGTGGCATTAGTCAATTATGACAGAAAGCCCATTGGCGACACAAGTCAATTGATAATAAAGCATAATCTCTCTTCCCCCCGTCACATATTTACCAGCCATGAACTACTGTAGCATATTTCCTATTCACAGATGAATGCTCCAGCCGTTCAGATGGGTATTTTTCAGAGCTGAATGCAATCTAGAGGGTTAATGGCTCCAGTGCAGTTGTCTGAGGATAAAGCCACTGCAGGTGCACAGCTAAACGGGGAGTTAATTGGGTAGCAGGTGAACATAAACAGAGAGCACAGAGGGTGTGGAAAAGGCTTCAGTGAGGAGGAAGGACCGGTGGGAATGAGGAGCTGTAGAGCCCCAAAATAAAGACGTATTGAACTTTCCTTCCCTGTGCCGCAGTCTTTGTTGCACAGAGCCTCTGCTCTTTGTATTATTGCTTGACTCTCCAAAATGCTGCTGCTCTTGCTGTTGTGTTTCCAGCCTGGGATGCAGGCAGGAAGCATCCCAGCAGCTGCTCCTGGAGGGCAGAGCTTACAGGAGCTGTTGGTGGAGGATTCATCTTGTGCCATGGGGATGGCGTGGAGGGGAGAAAGGCTCCCTGAGATGGTGGGGCTGGGCTGCTGTGGGGAGGCAGAGCCTGAGACTACTCCACTCATTTCAGGGCGTAAAACTGGAGCCTGGGAGATGGAGATGGGGGAAAAGAGAAGCATAATCAGGCAGATGGAAACAGCCAACTCTGCCTGTCTTTGCTGGACAGTGCCGTGAGCCATGAGCCAGGCAGGGATGGGAGCAGTGAGGCACAGAGAGGTGAGCAGGTAATGCAAAGTGCAGGGAGGGAGAGTGAGAGGAATCACATCCAGCAGGCACAAGGATGTGAAAGTGCTGAAATACAGCAAAACCCATAGACAGGAGTAAAGGTGCTGCAGCCTTGGGAGATCAACCAGTGGAATGGGATTTCAATCCTCCCTGGTGAGGATAGTGCTCTCCCACAACAAGGTTAGAGCAGGAGTGACACCTCCAACCAGATTTGCATCATCCATCACAAGCCATGTCCAAAGTGAGACCCTGCAGAGGTGACTCACCTGTTTCTTGGAGCCATCAGCTCCACACTCTTGTGTAAAGGAGGGTTCTCCCCTCCATCAGCCGTGCTATAGGGCAGCAGTGCCTACTGGAAGGGCCAGGTGAACCTCCAGGCAGCTATCTGAGCAAACCTCCACAGTGACCTCAAAGGCCATCTGACACCCCCACTCTGAGCTTTCTACAAGTTTGGTGCTTCACTGCTACACCCTGACTTCCCAAGGTTTGTGACAGGGAGTGGCATGAGCAGGCACTGCTAGGTAGGGCTGTGCTGGTGGGGTGGCTGCTGCACTATTATTTAAAGTTACCTGAAATAAAGTAATCCTGCTTCCAATTTTGTTTCCCGTGTCCTTAAATCAACTGCTCCAGACAGATCAGTGGTTTTTAGTCAGACAAAAGGACAAAGCAGGATTTTAAATTTTTCTTTTCTTTGAAAGTCAGACCTGGATTCTTTCAATTGTAGAACTCCTGGCTCTTGTGAGAGCATGTTGGGCTGTAGTCTTTCATGCTGTGCTCCTTCAGAGTCCCTCACCTGATGGTGGGGCACAGACGAAGCTGTGTCCTCATCCTGCCCCACTCCACTGACAGCCTGTCATGGTCCCTCCACCCTGCCAATCCCTTCCTTTTGAAGGTCCAGGGACCTCACTTGCAGAGGAACCTCACTTGCAGAGGGGACCTGCATCCTTGGGTGGGATGGAGGGGTGCTCTGGGAGCAAGGGATGCTCCCAGAGACAGCCATCTGAGCCAGGTCCTGCCAGCTCTGGAGGCAAGGCAGCAGCAGGCCACCTTCATGGTTGAGTTCCCCCTCACAGCCTGTGCTTTATCTGGATATTGATAACCCAAATAGCTCTCCTAATCAGCCGGTAATGGATTCCATCGGGAGTACCTTATTTATCCACCACCTCTCCCAGCTCCAGTCCTCTGTCTCCTTGCCACTCCTGGCCAGCCCCCTGTGCTGGGCAGGCACCTCTCATTTTTCAGAGCAGAACAGTGTTCTTCTGCCACCAGCTCCTCTGTGGCAGCACGTCCTCTCCCAGATACTTCAAGGCAGATGAGGTGTTTTAAGCCAGATGAGATGGGGGATTTGGTTCTGTTCTCACCTAATGGGGCTGCATTAAGGAGAACAAACACATCTGTTCTTCCCCCTCCCTTCTGACCACACAGTCCAGGCAGGCCATGCTGTGGCAGCCTCCACAAGTAAAGGGAGGGCACAGATCTCTTTGTCTTCATGCCTGCATTACCTGCAGATATGCGCACGTGTGTGTTTTCCTAAAATTTGGCAATGCATTTTTCTTTTCATCCCCAGCCCATGAGTTACTCCACATGCCTGCACTGTTCCTCAGTGAGTGAATCTCCAGGGGAGACACAGTCCGGTTGTACCCCAAGATCTGTGCAGTGACCACATTAAGCCTGGAGATAGTGTCCTTATGTGGCTTTTTAGACTTGAAAAGCTCAGTCAGCCTCTGTACTGGCTCTAATGTGTGACATAGAAATGCTCCCTTTTATTTTCTTTCTGTGGTTTCTAGGTACTCTTGTGTCAAAAGGGAACATGGCCACTGGCTTCAGTAGGAGCAGACTTTTGCCCTACGGGCAGTAGACAGTGTCTGGTGTTTCTGTGTCTAAAGGCCAGGTGCAAAAGCAGTTCCTGGTCTGGGATGTGTCTGCTCTCTAGAAATACACAGGCTGGCCTGTAGACACTTACATTAAGCCAATGGCTTCTGACATTCAAATACCAGCATGAAGAAGGGGAATAAAGGATGTTTCACAACTCATCTTTTGTTTTCTTCTTTTCTTTCATTATATTTTTCACTCCAGTCAAAACCTATATATCAGCAAAAGATTCAATGTGGCACAAGAGCAGCTCATTACTTTACTGCCTTCAAAAGTTCTTTTGTATTGGGAAATAACTTCTCTAGGAGTGCTGAAGCATGCCTATGGAAATCACCTTGTCACACCCAGGAGCACTTGACCTCCTAATCCTTTTTTTGCAATCCAGTAAACTGAGGCACAGAAAAACAAAAAACTTCAGACATCATCACACACCTGGACACAGCAGGACTTGTTTTTTCTTACCTTGGAAACACAGGCTGGTTTACCTGGAACGGATGGAGTTATGTGACTGTAAAATTGCTGTGAATGAGGACGAGTCTGGGCTCCAGGAGTCCTGCCTCCCAAATCCCTGCTCTAAATACCACATTGTCATAAAAAGCTGACTTTAAAAATAGCGTGCACAACTTTGTGCATGGAGAAGCCAGCAATTTACACAGCTGAGCAAATCATAGAAAACTCTAAACAGGGAGTAGAAAAATATTTACACTTCCAAGGCCTGAGTGTAAATTGAAGAAGTACATCCCATTAATGGGAGTTTATGCACATTGATACATTTCATTTTTCCCTGAAATGCTGAAAATGAAACACTGAGACATAAATGTAGCAGGAGGCGATCAGTGATGGGGTTTCTGCACCTGCCAGCCAGATCACATATCAGGTGAAGGAGTGAAATATAATTCATGTGTTGCCCTGACACAGGGAAGGACAGAAGGTGGTTGGGATGGTTCTTAGTCCTGTTTTGTCATTTTACCCAGCCCTCTCTGGTGGAGTTGCCCCTGATTCCTATCAGCGTAAAGGAAGTCATAGCTGGGCTTCCCAGAGCCTTTGCTCATGCAAATCCACTGGTTTAATTTGCAGCAGATGAGAATCTCTTCTAATACTCTTAAAAGTCAAGTGTGAGGTATAGGGAAAAGAGGACAAGTGCTGCCAGTCAGTTGAACACTGCTTTTGGTTGATGCAACAGCCCAAAAGATGGCTCATGTCTCCCTGCTCACCACAGACATCACAGTCCTCCCTCCTGAGCAACGGCCGCCAGTCACCCTGACAGAAATTAAATATGTGCTGGGAGCAATCAGCAGTGATGACAAGTATGCCCATAAAAAACAAGTGGTGCTTATCAGAGCAGGTATCACAAAAGCTGACATTTAAGTTGGATTTGGAGTCTGCCTAAGAACGGCTATGCTTTGGATTTCTTCTCAAGGAAGAAATAGATTTACAGTCTCTGTTTAATTTTCCTACTGTCTTTGGACCATCTTTATATAAAAATATAAGCTGTATCTATATAGCTTCTTCATGTATCCCTGTGTATGTACATTAGCTTGCTGTAGCTGCTGAAGAAAGGCCTGGAGAGTTGCCCCAGTTTATAACAATCTCATGTCCCATTTGGGGTGGATGAAGCCCATTCTTGTAGCAGTATTTTGGTTGATGTTTACAGAGTAGTGTTGTTTTCAGAGGCATTTCTGTCAGCTTGGTTTTGTCGAGATCATCTTTTCCGTAAGTTTAATCCTGGGAAATCACTTTTTCTGTCACTGATCATCCAAGGTGATAGTTAATGCTGAACCAAGACATTAGAAAGCTATTTGGGTGTTCTTCTTTCTCCATGCTAATTTTATCCTGAAAAGAATTAAATCATTGCCTCTTTACCAAGACACTTCCACCAAAGTGCTGGGAAACTTCACAGAAAAGAGCAGCCTATGTATAGAGAAACTGCCTGGAGGAGGTCCCATGCTGCTCCAAAATGTTTAGGTTACCTCCTCATTTATCAACATGGGGCTGGAGATTTAAGAAATGGGATGTCTCAGGAGGGGATTGGAAAGTGCAGACGGCTTTGGTTTATATTAGGATTGAAACAGGGAAAGGAGAAGGCAGGAAAAGCCACAAAATAAGGTGACCAGAGTGGCAGTGAGCTGGCAGTGAGCTGGAAGTGACAGGTGACAACAGGAGCAGAGCCAGTTCATTAAGACAGTCTTTAGAATGTTTGCTGGCTGAAAACTCTGTGTGACAGGTTGGGGAATGATTGACACCAATCAAATCCTCACCTTTTGCAACAGAAGGTATCTAGTATGGCCAAAGTGTTAAATCCCCAGAAATATCCCTGACCATAGTGTCACAGCAGTCAGAGGCAGGGCCAAGCTGAAGGGTGCAGACAGATCCTATAAATTTGATCTAAAACATCAAGAATTCATCACAGTTGGCTCACCAGTCCAGTTCTGTAGGTGAAGCAGGATTTAAGGCATGATCAATACTTCTGCAGATGACCTTACTGCCGAGGGTGGGGAGAGGTAATGGGGCTGGAGCAACAACAAGAGCTAATGATAAAGAAGCTGCCCTTCTACCTTAGAGACAAGAGAGAGGCTTTTTAGGCCTTGCCCTTCGCTCTAATCTTGTCCCCTGAACTTTCAGGCCCTATAATTGATTGTTTAGGGACAGAGGTCAAAGAGTCAATACAATTAGGTAGCTGCTGTTGGTTATATGTACATGACATCTAGAAAATGGTATGTGACAGGAGTTAGAAGGAGGACAAAAATAAAAAAAAATGAGTAAAAAATATTGGTTTTGCATTTAGAGGGTGTATTTTGGGGTAACCAGGAAATTGCTAGGTCTCATGTAAATGCAAGACTAAACTGTGGTGGTTCCTCTTTCTTTCAGGGGATTGTGTTGCAATGCACCATCTTCCGAACATTTCTGTTCAGCCTGGTTATTGTTATTGGTGTTGGCAGCTTGGGAGAGACAAACAGTTCTTTTTCTTCTTCCGAACAATTTTTAACCTAGCCGTTGTTAAAGGTTCATCATACTTAAAAACACCCAATGCTGACTTCTCATTACTCCCTACCTAAAACCACTGCAGAATCCTCTTAACAGTTATTTATTATGCTCATCTTGTAGATTGCTTTCTGGGATATAGCGAGGTTGTGGCAAAGATTTCAGTTCAAGTTCTATGCAGGAGAGCCAGGACTGCTTTCCTCCTCAATTCCAGTCCTGTGGGTTGAGGCTGTAGGGGCAGAGGAGTGAAGTGGGGTACATGCCCACTTGCACGAGTGAGGAAGAAAAGGTGAGAGGTGAGGGGACCTCAGCAAGGTCCTGTGAGCTCTGTGGAAACACAGAATAAACCTCTGCTCACATGCCTTGCTTTATATGGGTGAAGGTTAGTTTCAGCAAAAGATAATAAAGAGAAGGGATATTTAATTTAAATCTTTGCTAGAACCACTGCAAATTTGATGAGGTGTTAAAATTCCGGAAGGGTTAAACAATGCCTTAGCTGGATGCCTCTGCCCAGCTGTGGTGCACTGATCATATTTCCCTTCCCATCTCTGTTTTCTAAGTGAAAGGCTTTTCTAAGTGAGGGCTTGTTCTTAACATGCTGCAAGATATCAGTATGAAATATGCTGTTTAACAACTCAGTATAATTACCCAAGGATGAATGTTGTGCTTGCACAGTGTCCAGAATATGTTTTCCTCTATAGAAGGGATATCTCATGCCAAGAAACGTGGATGGGCCAGTACAGGCTGGAAGCTTTTCCAGACATTCTGCAGGAAGGCAGAGGCTATCTGTCAGTGCCTTTCACAGACACTAAATGAAACAAACAAACAAACAAAAAAATATTTAGATGAAAAGCCCTTTAACACGCTAGACAGAATGCCTAGAGGAGAGTGTTCCTCTTCATCATTTAATCACACGCAGACCTAACGCAGAAGTTTGCTCGAATTTGACATACGAGGCTGAAGGCTGGTGGAGCTCTGAGGCACTCACGAGCTCTTACCGAGGTCTCTGGGAAGGATCACCGACGTACTCAGCTGTCAGAAAGCATCTCTGTTGTTTCAGACCTGTTGCCCACGAACTCCACTTAGGCTTTTCATTTCCTGGTGGAAGACAATAAAAACCTCTTACAAAGACAGCCAAAATTGCTAGAGAATCTTCTTTTCAAAAACAAAAACCTGGAAGTTTAGCCTTTGGGAAATTCATTTTCTATTGAGATGTAATTTGTGGAGTTTTTAAAGAGCATTTTTGATTTTCGGGGTTTAAGAGGACTTGAAGGAAAGCAACAAAGTATAAATCATAAATACAAAACTTTTTTTCCACTATATGTTTCTCTTGACATGTTTTTGAATATCATAAGGAATGTGTTTCTGCCTGAAAACTAGTGTTTGTCAATATACAGTATTCCTTTGCTCCTTGGAAATATGAGCAGGAGATTAAAACTCAGATCTGTAGAAAACATCAGAGTACATCTCTGAGGCCAGCAACACCTCCTTTTATCTGATGGTAGCACAGTCCATAGGATAAATGGTTGAGGGCTTCTCATCCTGTCCTGAAAAGGCAGCAATGGAGGCTTTCTCTATCCAGTTTAGGATGTGATATTCAGAGCACCATCTTGATAAGATCAGCTGCTGGGAATTTTTGAATATGTGGAGCAGGTTTGGGGGTTTTTACAGGAAGGCAACTGATTTTTCAGTTTTTTTTTTTCAGTATAATGCCTTTTTTCCTCACACATGCTTGTAGCTTCCATTTTCCAAGTTATGATGTGAAGGAATGGACAGATATTCCCATCTAGGTGCTCCATTCACCTTCACTGAGTTGGAAAAGGTCTGTGATATTTGCTGCTCCTATGGATCAGACACAAAAGAATGTCTGAGTTGTGCAGGAGCTTGGAAGTGAAAATCAAGCAGCTGCGCCAGAGAAAGGGGCCTTTCTGGAGATACAGTCCCTCCCAGAGCTGATCTCTACAAATACTTGGATTTTTCTCCCTTGATTTCCACTTGCTTGCAGGGATAGTTGTGAGCAGGGATTAGGACACTCCAGAGTTAGTATGTGTAATACATGATGTGGTTCTAGACCCAAGCAGGAGCTCACAGCGGAGGGTAAAGTCTTCCTCCTCCCACAGCCATCTTTCAGAGGAGGGGGAGTGCAGGTGTTTACGGTGCTTTACATGCTCAGCCAAGCTCCTGCTCTCATTTCCATCAGCAGGAGCTCTGGTGTGGGTTGAGCTGGCATCAGGATCAGGCCTTTGTTTAATTCCCTTCCCATATTGACAGAGAGACATGCCTGCACACACACCGCAACCCACAAACGGGTTGCTGTCCCTCGAGGAAAGAGACTCATTGAATAATCCTTTTTGTTTAGTATTATTAAGTGGACCATGGCCCCGATTCTGCTCGTTTTGCTGCTGTTCCTTCGGGACAAGGGAGGTGGCCTTGCTCACACCACTGACTTTCAACAGGGTGAGTAAGATTTAAAGAAATATAAGCACCTTCGAGAGAGGAAGGGTTACACAGCAGAGCTGAATAATGGGCTTTAATAGGCAAACCAAACAGTTAAATAAAAGATGCACACGGCATGCTAAAACTTAAGGAATGCATATTCAATGCAATGCATTATTAAATACAACGGTGAACATATGGGTGCCTACAATTAATGTATATAAATAGCTGATAAAATTGCTCAGTATTAGAAAGCTAGCGGCAAAAATGACCTCATATGTCAAGCAGACAAGCAGGCAGTTACCATTTTCTTTGTACACCTTACAGATGATAAATTAGTTTTATGGTCTGCATGGGGCCCTTATCACATTACAGCACCAAGTGTTTGATAAAGAAAAAAAATGCCTCAGCTAAAAATCGAACTGAAATTTGGAGTCCCCGTAGACCTCATTTTTTTAACGTAAAGAATTTTAACCAACTTCCTTTTGGAAAGATTTATTGCTCTAAAGAGAAACGTGTATCTCTATCCTATGTGCTTTTATTACAACTTCTTCTCTTCCCTTCTCCTTCTTTTTTTTTTCCTCCCCCTGACATTAGGTATAATATAAGACTGCTGTAACAGATTCATTATTGATTGGGGGATTTAGTGGTTACAGCAGAGGGAAGGGGCAAGCAGGGCTCCTGGGTTCTGCTTCTGTCTTTTTTTTTACTGACCTTGGGTGAGCTGTTTCAGCATCCTGAGACTCAGTTTCTCCATCTCAAGAACAGGAAAGTCACCGTTAGGCAGAACTATTCACTGTGCCCAGAAATCCCCAAAAAATCCAGGTACTGAGCTTGTTCTGCAGCCAGTGGTGAGGAGGGATACTGCAGTGGAGGCTGTACCCTGGGACACATGGTGCTGTGGCTCAGAAATTAGTTTCCTCCTCTACAAAAGGAAAGGGAGGAAGAGATGAATTTCCCAAGAAATCCAGCGGTTTTGCCTCTGCTAACCCTCCACTTTTGACTAACCTTTTCCTGCTTTCATCAATCTCTGCTCTGTTGGCACATGAGGGTACCTTATGGGCATATCTCCCAAACCTTATATCTATTTTCCAGAGCTAAAAGAGGTTTCTGAGGTCCAGTGAGGGAGCTGGGAGGCACTCATGATCCTGTTGCTGGACCCAAAGGCTGGTGTGAGGGATGAGGATGCAGCCACACTGTCTCGACGCACACTGTATTGACGTGCAGTGGTTTTTAGAGGAAACAAAGCAATGTCAGAGCCAGCCTATGGCTCCTTCTCCTCCTGGTTTGGAAAGGCTCTTTTTAGGGGTGATCTTCAGTAAGTACCTGTTTCCCAGTTTTAACCCATTATTTTGAGGGCAGAATCTCCACTGCAATTTGCTCCAATTGTAATCCCATAAAAAACAACCTTTGTATTTTTTTTTCTTCACTCAGACTGGTGTTTTATCTTGTAAGGAGATATTAGGCAGATTATTTTTCACTATGAAGAGTCTGAGGCCCTGGCACAGGTTACACAGAGAAGCTGTGGCTGCCCCATCCCTGGAAGTGTCCAAGGCCAGACTGGATGGGGCTGGCAGCAACCTGGGCTAGTGAAAAGTGTCCCTGGCCATGGCAGGAGGTTGGAACTGATAGTGTTTAAGGTCCCTTCCAATCCAAACCATTCTGGGATTCTGTTCCAGGCAACTGGTTCCCAGATGTAACACTGAACAGAATTTTGGTTAAATATTCTGTGGATAAGTCTAGTTATTGATGTTTGTCTCAGTTTTTCTGAATCTTCCCCCACCAATGTAAGTAATTAACTATCTGTGACATAGCTTTTTAGGACAATTTTGGTTGGGAAAACAACTGCTCACAAGATTTAAGCTTATGCTTAAGAGTAAGCACAGAGTTAAACACCTTTATGAATTTAATTAACACATTCTTGCCATGCAATGAAGTTGAAAATACCTTTGGAAGTCCCTCTATAAAAATGAGTAATGTTGTATTTCCCCACTGACAAATCTCTACTAAAATGCCATACAATGAAAGAAGAATTTATAGCTGTAAACACAGCTTGCAAAGAGGGAGGCAACCTCCAGAATTTAGCAATCACATTTGTTAAGGTTTCTCTAAAGCCTAAACTCCCAATTAACAAGCAAATCATCATCAGACAGTCAGTGAATGGCAAATTCATTCTATTCAACATCTTTTCAGAAGTGGATTTTGTGCACTTATCTCCATGAAAACCCAGCAGGAAAGTTTTCCATGAGAATGATCCTACATCTGCCTGTTTTTAATGACTGTAATGGCAAGCAATATTCTACAATTACTTTGGTGATCTCATTTCAAGCATGCAAATCATATTATTTAAGAGCCCAGCAAAAGTCATTTATTTCTTGGAACTGCCAGCTAACTTTGGTGGGGTGAGGAAACGCTACGCTTGGAATTAAAAGCCCTGATGCCTTGTAACCTTCCACGGTGGAGTTATAAAATTTGTCCAACAAGGTCAGGCAAGAAATCCTGCAAATGAGTCAGAGAGAAAGAGAGAGAAGTGAGGGAGAGAGGCAACACCCTATATTGTTCATTACCAAGTCATCTAGGTGTTCTCTTAGCTGAATGAAGGGTTCATAACTGGCCCATCATATTGGGCAGCAGCTAATGGCAAAAAACAAAGTGAACACAAACTCATCCCAGAAAGACATCTGGGAAACAATCCTTTCACTGTCATTGTGACCATTCTGTAAAGCTGATGTATACTTTTTCTGGGTTTGTTGTAGACAAAGCCAATGTTTTTTCTCACCCTGGATTATTTGGGTGTGTACATATACTGTTTATACTGTATCTACTGTATATACTGTGTATATATATATACTGTTTCAGTTTTGCTAACTCATACATCAAGATGTAGATGATATCTTGCTGTCGATTTCCTCTTGGTGCAGCTGTCTGTTTGTCTTTACTACTATCCTTTTTTCTTTTTATGGGACAGCAAAGTCAGGCTTATTAGGCTAAAGCTGTCAATGAATTTTGATACCGTAAAGAAAATATAATTGCCTTAACATACTCTATTTTCTGCTCATACTTTACTTATTCATCTTGTTTCAGTGTTTTTCTCTTTGCTTGTTTGTTAATTTAACCCATGTGGAGATTCAGTGACTGGTGTGACAAGATATATATGACAAGAACAAGATATGTGATACCACTTGATACCTGTGATACCTCGGGTTGCCAATCCTGTATAAGCCTGATAAAACCTACCAAAAACAAAAACAAAACACCCAAACATCAACAACAACAAAAAGCCAAACCCACCAGACTCCAAATCAGACCAAAACCAGCCAACCAATGAAACAACCCCCCCACCAAAAAACAAAACAAAAAAAACCCAAAAAAACCCCACCCCAAACAAATAAGCAAACAAAAAAAACCCCTGACTACCTTTTAATTATAGAGTTGGTTATTTTTCCTTTTGGAAATAAACCTCAGTCACTTTCTTTATTCTTCTATCCCTATTTCCCCCACTTGTTCCAGCTGCCATTTACTTAAGGTAGGTTGAGTAGGCCATGGGGGAGGCAAAACCTTTCTGCAGTGCTTCATATCAAAGCTTTGAAGATTTATCCCACACTTGTGTCTTGTAGCTATCTCATTTTATCACAGTTACAAAGGGAAAGATTTTGTGGAACCTGATTATTAGTTTCACAAGAGACAGTTGATTTAAAAATGGCTAACCAGACTGCTGAGCAGAATTTCTCCATGTGAGAGGAGACATAGTCCTTAACAGGAGGTTAAGAAAGAGTTGTGGAGGCCTTAGTAAAGCAAAAGGAAGGTTCCTCCCTGTCATCTTCTTCCTTTAGCCTCATCCTTTCATCCTTTGCCAGCAGACTTCCTATGGAAGATTTCAGGGTAAGCAGTCCTTGGGTGATGAGATGTTGGAATTGCACCAGGGAATTATGTGTATGAAAGCACTAAAGCTTCGCACAGACACCTTTCCGTCCCTCTTTGGTCTGTCACTGGTCAAAATGAGCTATATTCATTCTGTTCTCACTCACAAAGGTATTAAATCAAAATAAACCTGAAACTTCTCCACTGAAGTGTGCCAGACTGTTACACCAGTACCCACTCATTCAGCATATTTAGAGTACAAAGCTTGTAGCCTTCAGTTGTAGATCTCCATCTGCAAGAAATTCTGTCTTCTTAGTCATTGAAATCTGTGGGGCTTAAGCTCTTCAAAATGTTTATAGTTTTGAGACATTTATTGGTGAATTATATTGCACAGTTTTTTAATGTCTGAGCGCAAGTGATTAAAATACTACATCACTTACAGAGCTTAGGTTCTGTATTATTCACGGCCATGCTGGAGTCTCTAAGTCTGCTTGCCAGTTTACTCATCTTGGCCACTGGGCTTCAATGACTCAGTTTTCAGACAGGTGAGTGACCTTGGTTTTGGTTGTGTTGAGGGTAACAAGGGTTTGGGGAAAAGTGCTGTCCTTTATTATGTATATAATAGTAACCAAGGTTTTTCAGAAACAAATTAAGAACACAAATCTTACCCTCAAGAGTTTATGATTTGAATGGATCTATAATGTGATGAATGAATGCAATAGAAGCAGAAGGAGGAAAGAGAAATATAGGGTCAAGCATCACTAGAAAAATCTGTGTAGTTTTATTGATGAATTACACATACATTTACCGGTTCTATTTCAAGGGTTATGAGGTGTAATTGGTATTGTATGTACATATACATGAAAGATGACCCAGAGATAAGATTGCAAGAAATCAGCTGCTGCTGCTAATGCGTCAAATCTGTTATATGCTATATATATTTTTATATATGTATTATTAAATTCATAAGATAATTTAATTTTTTTTTGAAAGATATAGTCCTCTGAGTGACTGGCATCTGGCATGCTCTCAGCAGCATATCAGACACTCTTGGATGACACAGCCCAACTGGCTTTTCAAGGAATGGGGATGCCAAGGTTTCAACACAAAAGTTACTTCTGCCCAGTGTGAATCAATAACTCTATTCTTTCATTAGTCACTCCCACTTTGAGCCCATGACACTTGGTCTGCTTGACCTTATTTATCTCACCATGGAGTTCATAGTAAAGAAACAACCAAAGGGCATCAACAGCTGTGATCCCTGTGTCTTCTAACCCAGAGATAAATGCCCTAAGTTATGATTTCAGATAGTGTTGTTAACCCTAGATTGGTTTTGATTAACAGCTTTATAAGAGATAATTATTAATATAAATTATTCTCAATGTCTCAAGGATCCTAGGCACATCTTAGGAAGAAGGGAAGTCGTAGAGTCACGGAATCATATACTGTTAAGGGTGGGAATTGACCTTAAAGGTCATCTAATCCCAGTCCCATCTGCTGTGGACAGAAACACTTTCCACAAGACCAGATTTCTCAGGGCCTTATGCAACCAGGATTTGAACACCACCCGGCCTGGGGTACCAACACCCTCCCTGGGCAACCTGTTCCAGAGTCCCACCACACTCACAATGAAAAATTTGTTCCTAACGTCTGACTTAGTTTTCTCCTCTTTCAATTTTTATCCACTACCCCTTGTTCTATCGATACAGTTCCTAACTGAGAGTTCCCCTCTGGGCCCCCTTTGGATACTCCAAACAATTTTCTCCCCCTTCTCAGGATTTCTCCATTTATCCTCTTAGTACTTCCAGGGCAGGTTTTTCAGAACAATGCCAACAAAGTGTACCGTGTACACAGTCACAGTGATGAAATACAGGATAGCAGGGAAATTACTGAGGAATGCAGTTGGGTTAATGCGGCTGCAATATACCAGGAAAGGGAAAAAGGGTGTGAGTGTGTGAAAAGTGTGATCAATGAGATTTTGAACTCAACAGATAGAGCTGATTTGTTTAAAAATTGGGAAAGTGAACAATTAAAGGGATAAAAGATTTTACATAGATAATTTTTTTTCTCTATTGTTGTTTTTTCCTGAGGCTGTCAGTAATGATTCTTGGTCCAGAACAAGCCTATACTGGAGCTAGTCACTGTCAAGGACAGTAAATACACACAGCACACATAAACTTTTGACATAACTTTGTTGTATTTAATACAGCCCTCTTCCCTGTCTGATGACATTCCTGAAATTTTCTGGATTCACAGCTGCCAACTATATAAATTCTTATCTGCATGTAAATCCATACTTAGAACCTGACCATATTCAATGCTTACGCTGGGTGTTAAGTTACACCAAGGCCATTTTTGCGTGTGTCCTCTGCAGACAGAGGTGTGGTTGGCAGTTGTATGGCTCTGGGCAAGCTTGGAAGTGGCTACCAGCTACAAAAACCATGTAGCAATGCTAGCTTGAGGTTTGGTGCGGGCTATAAACCTTGCTGGAGAAGGGAAAAGGGGGGAAATAAATACTGTGACAGTAGTGCAGCTGAGCTCTGACATGCAGAGCTACACAGCCAGCTAAATCAAGACTAACTCAAGATGGCTAGGTGAGTTATGGTCAGACTTTTGACTGCAGTAAAATCACTTTCATTGGGAACATATCTAAAGTAAGGCAAGATGCGGTGTGAATAAAAGTGTAAGGTGGGTTTGAAGATTTTAAGGAGCTACTCTTTTTTGGAGCAAGTGTAAAATTTATTAATATACAAATAAAAATACCATGGAAATAGAGACACAAAGTAAGTATTTTCTGATCTCACATCTTAATTGTAATTAACAAAAGACAAAAAATTTTTCTGCCTATATTCACATGTTCAAATGGACAGCCTAAAGTGAGGAACCTGAGCTGCATTTCTTTGCTCATGTGTGTCTGTCTACCTGCTTATCTAGTTCTCCCTCTAATCATGTGAAACCACAGAATAAACTAATAGCAGATTTCCCAGATGAAAACAAGTGTATTATCTTTTTATATTTTCTGAAGCAGGCCAGCATTTCATCATTTCACCGTGTTCAGTTGTTATGTTAGATTGTTTAATGTAATAGAATGACATGACACTGGTACACCAGATACATCAGAATTATGAACGCTGGAAAGAGACAGTGATAAAGTGTTTCGAGATACATGCAATCCTGATAGTGCTATAAGTTTCTGCAATTGATTAAAGACATTTCCCCTGTGCCACCTCATTATTACACATCAAAGGGGAAAAACAAGGGCAAGCTGGATAGTCAGACAAAAAAAACGGAAAAATATGTTGTTGTTGTATCCATGCATCAGAAATCCCCCAGATGTGTTAAATTAATATACAAGTATAAGTAAGCTTGAGAGAGACTAAAATAGATTTGGAGGGCAAAAAAATTTTCTGTTGATTGTCTTGTTGATTGACATATCTGGAAGAGAGATTATGGGAAAGCATCTGAGCAAGTACGAAAGTGACAAACTCAGAATTGTTGTTCTACAGCTCAAAGAGCTTTCCAGCAGGTGCCAGAATGACAGAGATGGTGATGGTCCAAAATGACTGTGAGGGTAGACCTGGTGTTGGGCTGGCACCAAAATAAAACTTCCTTACCATTTAAAGGTGTTCAGGCATAGCATTAATGTTTGCTGAAAATTAAGATTAGATTGAGCTGAGATTCTTTTGCTCTCAGTTTATTTCAAGGTTTCTAGAAGGAAAAAGGAAAGTCCAGAAGTTCTACTCATTTGTGGAGATGTGCATCTATGAGGCACTCCAAACACTTAATTAAAAGTACTCTTTGTTTTCCATGATTCAACAGTCATGAACTGAGGCTTTTGCAGGTTTTGGGGAGCTTTGGGCTGATCTGAGAATGAACACTGCTGTCCTGAGCTTGCGCAATATCTCCAAACCTCAACTCATTGGCTTTTAGGAGAGATCTAGAAAATCTGTGCAAACCACGTGGGTGAATGGAAGCTGGTTTATTTGCTGAGCCAAGGAAATACAAGAATGTTGGATCAAGAAAGTGCAAGAAGATGCCAGAAAAATCCAGGTATGGTGAATCCAAGATAAAATGTTTATCACAGTGCATTTTATTGACAGTGACATATGATTTTCTTGCAGCCCAAGTTCACAAGCTGTCAGAGGAGCTACAATCCTCATTGTTCTGATAATGACCAATGAGGGAGAGAAGCAAAGACACAAGATCACAGGAGGAATCTAATTATCTAAGAACCAAATCTGCATGATTTGGAGTTCAGACCCATGTTTTAATGATCAGAGAGTTTCTCTCCTTCCTGTGTCGTGATATCCTGCATCCCACAACATTTTTTCTTTTTCCCCTCTGAATGGGGATGCTTATCAATTAGTGAAGTAAATCTTTCACAAGTGAACACAGATAATGAGTGGTTTTCATGGAAATTTCTACCAAACAATTGGTGGTCTTTATGGGATGAAGTGATTTTGTCCTCACTGAAATTCTTGTGAACAGTCTTTGGAAGAAGCCAAAACTGGGCTCACATCTGAAGCAAACTACTTATCAGCTACTGACATTTCTAAACAGAGTTAAAGCCCTCAGGTCAAGCAGTCTCACGGAAAAATGTGCAGCTTCTCCCCATTCCTAGTCATGCTTGGGGACTAGCAGGGGAACATCTGCCTGCAGAACTACTCGTCTGTCACCTTTTCCTGTAATTTAACTGAATTTTATAGAAGGAAAATTCCATTTCACAAGTCTTTGGAGTCTCAAAATTTCTTGCCCATTTTCAAGCCATTATTTTTTTTTTTTTTTTTAGTATTGACTCATTCAAGTCGTATGTTTTAGCTGATGTTCTTGTTCAAGCTTGCAAACATCAGAGCAGTGAAAGTGTTTTTAATAAAAAACCTGTGTGACTTGTCTTAATGACACATCCTCCCTCTCTCTCCAGGAGAGGAGTGGAAAGACACCTAGGTGAAGGATCTAGCAAGGAAAGGCTCTAGAGACTGTACCTGACTGTGCTGTCAAAAGAATTTCCATGTACTCAAATTTATATATATAAAAGTCTTAGGAAAAAAGACATTAGCACTACTGAATGTCCTTCATTATAAGGCACAGCAAGACCTGAAACAACCCTTTGTTCATGACTCAGGCTCAATAAAGACAGGGCATTGCAAGTGTCAACCCAAGAAAATGATTTTCCCAATCATAATCAGAAAGGCCTTGAGAAATAAGAGTAGATTCATAGAGTGTTTGGAGAAGTAGCCAATGGGGAGCCTCCTGTCCATTGGCAAGACCCTTACTGACGTCAGTGAGAACATGACAGAGCCCAGGATGAAGCAGACGAGGCATTAGGGATACACAAATACCAAATAAAAATACCACAGGCATTTTGCTCTTCAACATTAATAACAAATGTCAACAGTCAAATGCTGCTTCTTCAGTATGAAGCTGTGATACCCAGCCAGTCAGTAATCTCTCAAGACTTCCCAGCAGCCATTTATAGTTTCTGATAAGGTAGAGGACTTATTTTCTTAGCTTGCCCCAGACCCTCTTCAAAATAGCAGTTTTACTTGTGGGAATGGAAGTGTGGATGGGGTCAATTGCTGGTTTCATGGCAAGAAAATTACAGAAACTGGGATACTAATAAGTTTTAGGAACGCCTTTTTTCTGTTGTCATCTCTGTGATGTCCTATTTATGGCAACTGAAAATATATTCACAGAGGTACTTAGGTATCCTGTGATCTATATCTGAATTAGTCCCATGTCAGCAGAATCACAGATTACGAGACTTGGGAAGAGATATGGACCTAAGGAAAAGATCCTGCCACAGAAGACAGCAGAGTTTTAGCACTCAGCTTTGTCAGAGGAAGCCATATATCCCTGGCCGAAACATTGCCTTGTTCTGCATAAGATCACTGGTTATAAGTCCTCTTTTAGAAAAATATCCTTCAGTCTGGCTTTCAGACAAAGCATGAAAGCTTTGCTGAAAAAAGCTTTTTCTTTTCAGTCATGAAAAAGCAAAGGTGGGAGGAAGCACCATTGCTGCACAGACATCAGAGGGCACATTCAGCCCCATGTCAGCTCATAAGGTTCACCCTTCATGGTTTGAAAAATTCCATCCCAATCTTTGCTGGTAGTTTCAGTTAAGCTGCAGAGTTTCACGCCAGGATGTTGGAGGTGTAAATATATTTTGCTTTCAGCCGGTGATGATGTGGGAGTGGTAGCTTGCTAAAAGGAGAGTCTGAGAAAGTGGAAATAATTCAAGTTACAGTAGAAAGATTTTCCAAGAGCTTTTCTGGCTAGAGCTAAGCTTCTCAAGTGTTTGGGAGCCTGAGTACCACTGATTGCCCAAAACTCTGTGAAATCAGAAAAAGTTGTTCTGAAAATCTGGGTCTTACTCTCAATTTACCTAAATTTACCGTCCATGAAGCAGGAATAATCATGCTGTAACAAAACAAAACAAAACAAAACAACAAAACAAAACAAAACAAAACAAAACAAAACAAAACAAAACAAAACAAAACAAACAAAAAACCCCAAACAAATCCAAAAACCAACAAAACAAACAAACAAAAACCACACAAAAAAAAGCCACAATAAGAACTGTGGCAAGCTCTGTGCTGTGGACATAGAGACCCTCTAAATAGCTCTCAGAGAGTTCCATGTCCAGTGCCTGAACCATCCATCAAGGCCTGAATTAACCCCCCTTCTTTCCTGTTCTGAAATCTGGTGATTTCACTGCATGTAGCTAGGCTCTTGGCAGCCCCACAGAGATTTTCCCCTTGCTTTCTGGTACTGTTTTATTCTATGAATTGTTTGCACTTCAGGAACAGGAGAATGAATTGGTCTCTGTGGAGTGTTGATGCCGTTTCAGACTGAATAGGCTGGGGGGCAGCCAACCCTCACGACAGAACAAAATACAAAGAAGGCTTTATTGGTATCCCTCTTCCCTTTTAACCTTTTAAATACCTCTTTGCGAAGAACTTATTGTCTGCTCTTCTAAATTAAATCAGAGATGAGGAGGGGACAGAGTAAATTCTAACAGGTGGAAGGGTCACAAGGCAGCTAGTCTTAGCTATGGCATATTTATTTGTGTTGTGAACATACCCCTGGGAATTCCCTTTTGCTTACTGCTTTTGAGGTTGAGGAACAGAGCCCTGTCTCTCCACCTGGTTATTGGCTGTGGTAGAACCCTTGTTTGTGCCATCCCCTGACAGTCCCCTTCCCATGGTGTCCCATTGCAGGTGAATGATGTTCTGCATTTGTAGCTTATTTTAGTTTTACCAGTTAAATTTCCTGGTTTAGCTTCACACTCCTCGTATTTGTGGAAGCTGTTGAATCTCTGGCAATGCAAAACGCCCAGTCTTCCTCGTTACCTTTTAAAAATGCCCATATTTCTGCCTTTTGTAACACGTTCGTCTTTCTGCCTCGGGCTTCTTACCACTGAAGTTTCAGACAACCAGGCACGTCCTGTCTGGAGAGGAAAAGACTAAAGGGAGTAATGATGAATGTCCATAAACACATAAAGGCATGTCCCTGAAAAAGGAGAGGAACCAATTATCCTCATTAGTCAGTGGGAACAAAAAAAAAAAAAAAAGGAGGGATAGGTTCTAAATGAAGCACTGCATATTTAGGT
>VXBQ01011931.1:14783-30898 GCA_013400175.1 Phainopepla nitens | reverse complement strand
GCTCTCTGCCCTTGGCTGATGCCTTGCAAGGCAGAAGCCAAGGCCATTGCTTCCCCACCTGCTCGAGGGAGAAGGGGAATAGTGGAGTGCAATATCTCCTCATTCCCAGTATCTCCTAACATTGATACAGGCCCTGGGTCATGCAAGGGTAGGGATGGTAGTTCCTGCTCAATATGTATCTGGGCAGGGATATGGTGTAATCAAAGCCCAATTTGCTGAAAGCAGCCAGACAAACCTGTTTTAAAAGGACAATCATTCAGTTATTTGGGATTTAGTTGCATCCTTTTTGAGAAACAAACAAACAAACAAACAAACAAACAAACAACCCCAAACAACCCCCCAAAAAAACCCCAAACCTACTACAAGAACAAAAACCCAACAAAATAAACAAACAAAAAAATTCAAAACAACAACAACAAAAAGGAAAAACAACAAAATAAGCGAAACTAAAAAAAAAAAAACTGTAAAAAACCCCACTGAAAAACCTACAGCACTGAGTGGCATCTATACCCCTGGAGTTTTTAGGGAAGCTGAGAAACAAACATTGACTTGTACTGAAATTGGCAGCCATCCAGTAGGCAGACTTGGACCATCCTTTACAATTCTTCACCATAAATAGAGAAAAGCTGATAACCTGCTATGAAAAATGCAGCTTTTTCTCTTCTCTGCTAAAGGATTTTCCTCTCACAATATCTTGTCAAACATACTTTCTGTTTCTGAAAAAGGGGTTAAAGTTTTCTGCTATCCATTCAATCACAAAGCTTTATGAAATAGGAGAATCACAGGAAGGGAAGATGGGAAAGATCTATTGGGTTATTTTGTGCATTCCTTTGCCAAGGGAGGATTGCTCCCTGGAGTATATTCCAGAGTGCTTTGTCTAGTCCAGTTTTAAATGACTCAAGAAACTGAGCTTTCACCACTTCCCTTGGGAGACTATCCTGCAGTCTAATAGTCCTCACTGCTAGGAAAGGCTTTTTTCCCTAACTGTCAGCCTTTTCTTTCCTTAAATTCATCCCATTTGTCCTAGTTATAGACTCTTTAAGTAGCTTAAAATTCCTTTTCATGCTTAAAGTTTAAATTCTTTCAATGCTAGACCACAGGATCCATGTTCCTTCCCTGTTTAGCTATATTAAAAGTCTCTCAAAGCTAGAAAGACAGTTGTGGTGATGGCAAAGAGCTAGCTTCTAATCTTCACACTACAGAATATTCACACTGTGCATAGTATGACTTTCAGCTGTTTCCCTAGACCATAGTTTTATTCCAGTCCAAGTTAGTAGATTTTTCTCATTGATTTCAACTATTGCAAGATGGCTCTAATTTTTACATGGAGACAAGGCACTAAATGAGCACAAAGTATTCCTAGCAGAGAGCCATCTGGGTTCTCAGTTTCCTTGTCTGGAAAATAATCCCAAACCCAAACAGAAAACCCAAGCATCAATTTTATCTACTCTTTTTTTCATTTTATTATTAGAACTTTACTTTTCTGAAAGAGCTTGCAAAAAGAATTGGATGCAATTCTGTATAAAGTTTATAAATGCTTTTTTAAGAACTTCAGAATTCACTAGGATCCTGAAAGAGACGCTCATGTGGAAGGAGAAAGTATTATTATCCTTATTAACCTTTCCTCCTGAGGAAGGTTGGTGAAGAAAGAAGCCATGCAGGGAAAACTATTTTAAATATGCTTTAGGGTGGAATTCACGCACCATGTAATTCCCTTTTAAGCTCGACACTGCTGGCCCTCTGCACAGGGGTAAATGTTGCCCTATGGCCTTGGCAATCAGGTGATGTCACACTGGTTTAATCAGAGCCAGTCCTAAATCAGATACATAGAAGCCTACACAAAGCCTTTTGTTGATTTACATGGACTTAACAGTCTCAAGTCACTTTAAACTGAGGCACTTTAATCACACATTTAAACAGAAAATAAGAATGTCATGAAGCTTTTTGCAGCACTTTCAATCTCAGCCTTCAGTTATATGGTATGCCATGCCCCTATGGATGTTGTTTTAGTTGGCAATTCCATAAATAGGTAATATTTCTTATTTTACCTCAGCTGAAAGCAAATTTCATAGGTGGTTTTATTAAAAAGAAGTTTTATTAAAGATTTTATAACTAGAATCTTCACTCTCATCATCCTGAGCCTCCTTTTACAGCATTTGGGTTTTTTTCCTCTTTTCAAAAAAATGAGCAATCCATCCCATTTCAGGTTTACAGGAAGCTCTTGACTCTCATTTTGGTTTCCCTCTGTATATCCTAAGTCTTTTCACAGGCTTCAATCACAGATATAGAAACAAAAAAAAACGTCCTTAGGTCATTTATTCTGTAAATGAAACTACAATTTTCCCCAGTTTTGTTTCAGTTTCATTTTCCATGGAGTAGTCAAGGATTTATTCAAAATCATGTGATCCCTAAAATAATCATTATTCCCTATATTATGGCTACTATTATATCCCATGCACTTTCACTTACAGGCATGTCTGTCAAAGGGACCATTTTTCAGCCTCACAGTTCCCATGGCTCTGTCACTTTCTTACTTACAGAGGCCCAAAATGGAAACTATTTTTCTTTTCATTATGAGCTGTCACTTTTTCATCTTGGCACTGCGATGATAGACTTCCATTCATCTTCTATATTACCTTTCCTGAAGCCTCTGACACAGACTGACACAATGCAAAATGCAGGAGATCTCGGAGCGTACATTGGCAATTTCTGGGAAAGGCACTTGCTTGTTTTGGTTTGTTGTTTTAAATATATATTGAAAATGCCAAGCTGCACGGTGCGTTGGAAATGTTAGCAGGGGATTCTCTGTTTATTATGATCATTACAAAGCAACGCTCTCGCATCCTGAGCAAGAGCAGTTGGATTCAGCGTGGGATGCTGTTGGCTTTGCCTTTTCTAAGGGCAATGGGGAAAGAGTTTGCTGCAAATCAATGTTGGTGTAAGGAGATAAAAGCTAGCCTTCATGGAGTGCTGCACATTGCAACAACCAAGCCACTGCCACATGGTGAGTCCAGCGGAAACGCTGGGAAGTGCCTGCTTAGAGTGCTGCGAAGTGACTGAGTCATTTTGAGAAAAAGGAATGATTTCAATCAGCCTTAGAGCAGAAAAATCAGGCACCCATTCACATGCAGGGAGACTATGTGAAGCTGTCAGACAAACTTTCCTGACTGCATTCATCACTATATTTTCTGCACAGCCAGTGTAGAAGGCAACAGAGGGACCCACAGTGGTGGTGCTTTAAGGTATACACTCCCTCTACACTGTTTGTGCACGGCAACCTTCAAATCCATCCAAATGGAATGGAATTCAAACAGCTCTTACTCTCACATCCTTCAGTAAAGTTAAAGAGATCCTGCAATCTAATGGATTGAGAAATCATTTTGTTAGGAATCAGAATAAATTTTCTGTATTTTCTGTGCATGTATTAGTTGTGTACAAAAGCCATCCGAGGCAGAATTGAAGGCCAACCACCATTACCTGCCTATCACTGTGAAGTGGGATCAAAGCATCAAGTTAGGTTCATAACACACAAGCTACTCCACCAAATAAAGAACCGTAAAGAATTATCTTGGTAGGGATCTTGTGGAACCCGTGTGATCTGTAGGCCTCTGTATACGTTTGAGTCCTCTTTAAGCAGTCCACACAAGTCAATGAAGGCCATCTCCACCACAGGGAAAAAAAAACACCTGATAGTAGAACACTTCAGAGCCAATCCTCTCCTACAGAGCATCATCTACCTCATAACACAGTTGTTGTTTTCTGATTTTGTGATGGAACACCACAGTTCGCTCCCTAAGAGAGTAAACCAAATGGTAACCTGGGAGGAGCAACATTCTGACACCAGGTCTCTTGGCAGCGCTGTCCAGGCAGTGCTGGTTTGACCTTTCTGCCCTATACAGCTCTCCTTTGTATCCTCACACAGCACCTTAAGTTTCCCTGCTGCTCTCTAGGGTCTCACATGGTGTCCATCTCCTACCCTGAAAAGACACAGATATAAGGGACTGCATCAGCATTTTAGATACATTAAATGTGAAATAAAACAGAAACATACAAATAGGTGTTATCTCAGAGCTGTATAAGAGAAGAGAGGGGGCTCAGAGAAGACTTACAGATAGTGTGAACCTGACCTTTACTGTGGAAGGAGGTATGCCTTTGCTTAGTGTAGGTATATGTCACCCTGAAGCACTTGAACTGGAAGCCAGAGACCACCTTGGGGTGCAGAACTATTGCAAAATAGATGATGTCTGTGAAAAGCCACAGATGGCTGGTCCAAGAATGGACCAAGAATAGTGTAGGGGCCATAACTTTACTGATCAACAGTAGTGCTCAAGTATGCATTCTATTCAGAAATTTAATCAAACTGAAATTTCAGCCCTTTTTTTTTTCTAGTGCATTGATATGGAGAGCAAGGATTGTCTTTACTCTTTGCAATAGCTTTCTTGTACATGTTCCTCTCAAATATCTCTCTTTTTAAAGTCTAACAACTCCAGATATTCTTTTTTCTCTTCATAGACCATGTTTTCTAGCTCAGTAATCCTTCTTGTTTGCTATCCCTTGGACTCAGTCTAATTATCTCTACAATTTTCTTTCATCACAGGATAAAAAAATGGAGAACAACAGTGACTTTATATATCTTTCAAATTCCATTGTGGTCTTGTGGTCTTGCTCTTGCACAAATGCATGAGTGCATGATCCTCTTTATGCTTTGCAGTTTTAAGGTCTTGTAAGGCTAAGAATATTTAGGTGTGAAAAGGGGTCTTACCCTTCAAGGACTGAAATTCTAAATTTACATTTTCTGAACATTCTGGTTAATTGGGAGGGTTTGATGGATTGGCAAACAGTTATGTATAGAAGTTCCTGCCTCTCACAAGACTGTTCCAAAGCCAACAGGCTGACACGTTATCTCATTACCTGTTATATTTCATAATTTGCATGATTTTCTTCAGAGTTACTACTGTTGATTGTCCTGTATTAACTGCCAAATAAAAAAACGCCTTACATTTTACATAGAATGGAGTTATAGACAGATAACTGCACCTAGAAAGCAAAAACTAGAAACTGGAGGTTTATAGCTGACAAAGAATAGCAGCTTCAACTGGAAATTTAATTGAGTATTCTACACATGAATGAAAAAATATAAGGTACCTCTGATAAAGAACTAAAGAATTTTGAAGACTTTTTTGATCTTGGAAAAAATTTAACTTTTGAAAGAGCTTGGTTTCATGGAAGACTTTGGAGAGAAACTTTGGATCCCTTGGAACAGAGCTGAAGAAAAAATTCATGAGTGGCTGGAATAATTTCAGAGAGTTCAATGAATCTCTGATGAGAGATCAGATTACTGTACAAATCAAAGACTGAAAAGTGAGACAAGAGTCCTAGAGCGCTCTAACCTAAACTTAGAAAAAGCCATTAAAATTTATCAAGTTAAAGATAATAAGAAGACAAAAATTCAAGTTTTGGCAACAAGCAAAATATAAACTATTGCCAATATTTGAAATGTGGAGAGAAAAGAGTCAGATATCTGCATTAGAGTCTGAGAAATGTGGTGTGACTTTGTAAGAAGCGTCATGAAAGACTGCAGAGACCAAAAACAATGTGAGTGCAACCTTTTGGAAGTAGTTGTTTTATTTATAAAGATCAAAATTGTGTTGCCTAAGTTCTCAGACAAAGACTGAAAATACCTGAAAGGAAGCCGGAGTTTTAATGTTGTGCAAAGAGCTCTTGGGAATGCAGGGCTCTAAACAGAAAGTGAACTCTTCTTGTTTATATGATTTTTAGGTTAATAGAGCTACTGAGGTAGTGACAAAAGATTTTGTAAGAAAATTGGTCACACTGAGTATCAATAAGTAGAATTTATATTTTTTCAGGAAAATCATATTTTCTGGGGTTAAGTGAAATAGATGTAATAATTTAGTAGTACTTCATAAATAAATATCTTTGGTAATGACATGGTTTGAGTGGGAAGCACTTGACTAAGCAGGAATTCCATATCTAGGACATGGAAAAGTAGCAAAGGGGACATTTGGCCTGAGAGGGTAAAGAACAAAATATCAGTCCCACGTGAGTATAGGGATGACTATACTGCAGTTCAGAGTGTGACTGTGGTTTGAACAGGCAACAAAACACAGCAGAAACACCCTGATGATCCAAGGGTTTCCCCCAATTCCCAGCTATGTTTTGTGAACTATATCAAAAACTCTGACAAGACAAAACCTACTGACTGTACTCAGTCATGGTCATTCAAAGCCACTGAGGGGGTCTCCATATTAATTCCAGGCAGTTTGGGTGAATCATATACAGATAACTCACCCTATCCTACTTGATTCTTGGCTTATGCTGTTCAAAGCCATGTTTTGGGCTTTGGAAGAGGTTGGTGCGAGAAAGATTTTCCTGGTTTTACCCTTTCAAAAAGAAGCTTGCATTTAAATAATTAAGCACAGATATGTAGAAACACTGGATGTGGACTTCTCGAAAATACAGAAAATTCTTAGAATACAGACATGAATGTCTGCTTTATCTTCACTTATATAGTTCACTTTTATTACATTTGATTAAATTTTGATTAAATATGAGTACATCTTCCCTATACTGTTGCAGTAATATATGAACTGGCAGTTGCATCCTACTTTGACATGTACCTCAAAAATCAATTAAAACATGAGAAAGAAAAAGCATTAATGCCATTACTGGACTTCATTTCTACATAGACTGAAAATTTGCTAAGTTTAGGGATGATGAAACTTAAAGTCAGCCTGAATTTGGTCAGTGACTTCAAACAGAAAAATGGTATAATCTTTGTCCTTCCATACCATACATCCTCAGCATTTCTTTTCTTAATTTCTTTGGCATATAGATGCAATTTCTATTATCTGTCTCATCATCTGACTGTCTTCTCCAAATATGATTTTTTCTAGCTGCTGAGGCATCACCCAGTGATTGCTTACATTACAGTTATTTAATTCACAGAGTGTCTGAGAAGCCCCAAATTTCTATAACCCAACTAATTTCCTGCAACTGCTGAGCTCAGTGATGTTCTCAGCAGACCTGGTGTTCTGATTATGCAGGTCAAGAACCTGGATGAATCATTCTGCGGCATATTTCCATCTCTCTACATGTGTTTTCTTTTATGGGGAATTCAAAGAAAAGAGAAAGTTGTCAAAGCATGGCTGGGATATACCCCAAGCTGTAAAAGAAAGCACTTGTACAGCTCAGTCAGTCTTGCCTTCTATTGCCAACTCCTCTCTTAATCTAATTTTTAAAAATAAAATAATAAAATTATTATTATTATTATTATTATTAGTAGTAGTAGTAGTAGTAGTAGCAGTAGTAGTAGTAGTAGTAGTAGTAGTAGTAGTAGTAGTAGTAGTAGTAATAATGATAATAGTAATAATGACATGCTGTGTAAATAACTGATGAGAAATATGAGAGGAAGCTTTTAGGATATCTATGGAAGCTGACATAGTGGTTTATGACACACATGTACACACTGCAGACTAGACCTAAAACTTATTTTATTCATGTAGACCACTGATCTAACACTGCAAGATAAAACAACATCACTTCTTCCCTACTTTTAGTTTTAAGGACTAAATAGTGGCTTTGGTTTTGCATCGAGTTATCTGTTTCAGTATCTATAGCCCTCTTCTTTTGTTCACACCTAGTTCAGACAAATGCTGACTTGGCTGGCACTAAAACCATGATGTAGACTCTGCTCATAGGTCACAGAAAGCTCTGCTGTGTATGGAAGGAGACAGAGGATGGCCTGTGTGGGTCATTCATCTATGTTGTTAAATGTGTTCCTGCTTGCAGAACTAAAAGTGCAGTTCTCCCATCTCTTTGCTGCAAAGAGAGTATCTGTTTCTTTTCTTGCTTAGATTCCATGGTTAAATATGCTGTTAAACACCTAGAATGGTCCAAAGAGATGGGCACATATACGCACAGACATGCATGTAAAAAATACATGTATTACATTAATTACATTAATTACATTTTATTTTCCTATTAATCAACTGTGGAGGAGCTCTGAGAGGAGTCACTTTGAATGTTAGATGTTTTTTAAACTTCGGCTTTCTGGAAATTATCATCAAAGCATGTCTACAAGCATGTCCTGTAAGGTTAGAGTAGCTTGTGATTTTGTGTTCCTGGATTCTTTCTGGAATATGAGGAAGGTGCTTTGTGATTGAGAAGTCTAGAGTTTTCTTTTTTCTGGTACCAAACCTAAAAGAGTAATTTTCTTGTACTTTATTACCTATTTTTTTGGCATTTTCTTCTACTGAGCACTTCTATTACCAGAGCATTCATCTGAACTCTAATAATTTTACATCACCTTGGTACCCTACATAGTGCACTAGAATAATTGGAAGAAAGAGCCAGAGTACATTCCTTGATTAAGGAGTTTCCATGGCCATTGCAAGCTACAGAATATTTCTAGGCTGGCTTTGTTTAACCTGCAACAGAAAAAGGCAAAGGAATATGGCAGAAGTTGACCAGACACCACAGAAACAGGACAATTCTCCTTTCTCATGAGCTAGGAAATAGAATTGTTGTATGATCTGATGTCTTCCTGCAGCTGGTAAATCTATCTGTTATTCCAGAACAGATATAAACCAATGTGAATTTAATCCCCTTGAACCTCATTTGTCCAGTGTTCAGGAATTAAGTGATACAGCAGAAAATTAGACCTCTTCTCCTTTCATAAAGAAAAGTCAAGTCTTGGTCTATATTGCGTCAAAGCTATAAAAAATGAATTGTTCTTCACTATTGACATGACTGCAAAGCAGAGCTACACTGATGCACATTGCAATGGAAGAGCTGATTTCCCCCTCTTCTGTGATCATAGGAGTCTGTAAAATAATACATGTGAAAGTTGTACTTGTGTTCTTTCGAGACACAGTAGAAGAGGGTGGGGGAAGGAGTCCTGCAGCAAACCACAGGCTCAAGAGGTAAAGCAGGAAACCAAACACAGAGCAAGATCAAAGGATACCTTGGAAGGACCAGCAGAACCTGCACTCCAAGCAGTCAAGAAATTGAAGCTGACACAAAGTCAGTTAAATAAAGTGCAGAGCTCATCTGCTGTCGGCAGCAAAGGGTAGTCACTGCTGTATTTCCACTTGTAAATAAATCTGTGTGCGTAACACAGAAATAGAAAAAAAAAACACAAAGAGCATCCTGTCACTATAAATAAAGCTCACTGCTTCTCACAATGGGCTGTTAGTATCATGGAAACTTTCAGGTCAGCTTCAGCTGATGCACTAATGTAGTATTATAAAAACAGCAGAAGGAGGACGTATTAATATGGCAAGGAAAGCATAAATTCCATTGCCAGCAAAAATATCTCCAGCAAATTTAAATAAAACTCTTTATTCTCAGATATGTCAAATTTTCCTTCGGACTCCCCTCTAGTAGAAGCTACCAAGAGCAGTGGAAAAGTAGAAATTAATCAATGTTTTTATGTTTTAGAAGTCTTGATAATTGCATTGAAGCTCACATCTGTACTTTTCTGTGTGCAAGGTGTTAGGAAGGGAGAAATCTCTATCCTGCTGAAAACATGACATTTTGGGGGAAAGATTCCGAGTTTGACTAGGAAAGAAAGTGACAACAAATTATGATGTGTCTTGGGAAATGTGGAAACACACAGTGTCTAGAGCTCTCTTCAAGAATTGTTTTAGTGTTAATTGCTGTTGAAAATCAAAAGTTCTCGAAGTTGTTAATGATGGAAATTTCATACATCCCACCTTAATTTTCCACATGCTTTATATCAAAAATCCAGACTTATGGTTCTAATGATTTTTTTCTTTTTTTGTTTTTTGACTGCCTCATTCAGTAATTAGAAAATCCACCTCACTAACTTTTTATGCATAAAATGGTCCTAGTAAATACAGCCGGTAAAGATTACAGTGCAGCCCAGAGAAAACTCAGATTTCTAGTTTAAGATGAAAAGAAGAACTTTGCAAACTACATATGAGACATGTTGGTTATCCCCTTAAAAAGAATCTATAGGAACTTCTTCAGATATAGGTACATAGTTTAAAGAGATAATTCCTCTTCTTTCTTACTCAGAGCTGGCTGCTGAGAATCCTTCTGTATGGAGACAGGGTCATCCTCTGGAGGTGAATGGATCCATATCTGCTAACTACAAAAAACTGACTCAGTGGAACTTAAGGCTTGGGTTGGAAGGGAGCTTAGAAATCATCTTGTTCCGAACCCCCTGCTATGGGCAGGAACATCTCTTTCCAGACCAGGTTGTTCCAAGCTCCATCTGAACTGTTCTTGAACACTTCCAGGGATGGGACCTTGGCACCCATGAGTCAGTATCCTAAGTTTAAGTGAGGTGAAATGTTCCCTAGTTAAACCAATTTATTTGACCCAGGAGAAAATGTCAAAGTTTTAAGGAGGTTTGTCAAAGTCTTTGTCTAGCTTCATGCAAGGTTGAGCTCAGCTTGGTCTAGACTTTGAGACAAAGAGGTTGTGTACCGACTATGTACTACTCAGGTAGTCTGGAATGAAATCGATCAGTTGCAGCTGGTCACAATCAAAGATAAAGGTCGATGCCAAACTAACCAGTGAAGACAACTTTCTTTTGACACATTTTTTGTTTGTTTGTTTGTTTGTTTGTTTGCTTCTTTTCCTGCTTCCATAAAGAAAGCGAAGAGTTTTGGGAGTAAACAGGCTTCTTTGCTTGGCTGCAGACCAAAAGAGAGTATACAAAACAGGGCTTACAGGCTATTAAGATGATAATTGCTTATAGAACTACTAAAGCATGACATCACTTCACACTAGTTCACCTGAGAAATTCAACTTCAGTAAACCCAAAGAGTGACTGAAATAAATTAGGAGATCTGAAAGATTCAGAATTGTATCAAGCCTAGATGAGCAAGAGGAAGTGAATCAGATAAATACATTAATACACACATGGTGACGGATGAGGCAGATGACATTTTATGCTCCTTTAAACTGACTGATGAAGATGAGAAAAATTAGAAATAGCTGTGAACAAGTTCAAGAACGTCTTCTAGCACACACTAAAAGGGAATCTTAAGGAGAGGCTATCAAGCACAGGCATAGTAAGAAAAGTGTCCCTACAAAAAAAAATACTGTGGTGCCTTTGAAAGGTTTAGGGGAACATATGAAGCTCTGCAAGATGACGTGAGATCAAGGAATAACATGGAAGGTCTAACAAGAAGAATAAAGACAAAGACTGTTCAGCAATGGGAATTATATTTACACTTTAGCATAACTATCCTTTGTAAAAAGAGTTTGTGGTAAGTTGTCAGAGAAAAACAATCTGTGTGGGAAAATGGCGAGATCATTCAATTAAAGTCCTTGGTCCAATCCGAAAAAGAAACAAATAAAGCTGTATTATGAGAGGAAATATGATATTATTTGTCCTAGGATCTAAGGGAAGTTTAGAAATATTGCAAAGAAAAAATAAAAAATGACCTTATTGGAAGGTCATTTTTATTGCCATTTGGCCAGCTTTAGAAATGGGTATGGAAGCACAGAATGTTCTAGTGACTTTTGTCAATCAGCCTGAATGTAGAATCCAGATGGCGTTTCATTCATAATCAAGTTGTGGCATTTTGGCTCTATTCCTGAATTATCCAAAGTTATGACTTTCTGCTCCACATCAGCTGGGAAGAAAAACATCTCCCAAAAAAGGAGAGCAAATATGTAAGGACAATTAAATTTACTTTATTCAAAATGTTTGCCACACTGGACTTTCTTTCTAAGGAATTTACAGGAATTGTGCTTATATCTACTGCTGTGTTGATGTCAGTATACTGGCAGTCAATCCAATAGGCTTTGAATAAGTCCCTGTAATGTTTTCCTCCTGAAACATTTGGATTATTTCTAAGAAAATTCTGATACGGCTTTTCTTCGGCTTTTCTATGAACAGCTTAATGGGTTGGTTTCTGTTCATTCGGAATACAGGCATTCAGGTGAATCAGTACCTCTCCGTGTCTGGAGAGGTAGATTAATAGAATTCGGTGCTGTCCACAAAGATTAAACCAGATCATGTGTACTGACAGCAAAATAAATACCATATAACAGCAGTTGCAGCAGACAAGACACGGCCTATCTGTCTAGTCAAGCAGGAGAAAAGACACTGCAGCATCATGTCAAGGCAGCAAGCTCAAGGCATCAATTTAGGGGAAAAAAAATACCCAACAAGGAGCGGGTGCCTTTTGAAATGTTGTGTCACTTTGTCTTCATTTTGCTTTTTGAATTAAGATACTTATTCTAAAAGCTCACCTGTTCTAAGATGAGCTCTGTAAAAAACCGGCCGCGCAATCTAAATTAGTGTTTTCTCTGTTCTGCAGAAAAAGTAACTTCTTTTTATTTTTTTTTTCATTTTATATTCATTCTATAGATTTCCCTGATTAGTACCCAAAGAATGACAGTGAAACTAATCTTCATCTGCATTTTATGAATTCATGACAGCTTGATATTACTGCAATGGGACATTTTGCAGGGTACTGTGGGGGCACTGTTTATACCACTGACACAGAATAATGCAGTGTTGTTAGCTGTGCAGATCATCATATTCAGGTAATTATCACTGCCACATGCTTTCCTGATGATAAAAATATTAAACAGCACCATTTAAAATGCTGGCATGTTTCTGAATATGTCTTTTTAAAACAGCATCTGATTTTCAGATTAACCGAATGAAAATTATGAAAGTAAGGAAAAGTTCAGTTCCTGGATAAGTTTAAAAAAAAAAAAAAGGAACAAAGTGTGAAGAGCATTAGTTATGGAAAAATATTACTTATATTTAATGTCCTTTCTCTTTTACTTGACAGAGAGTCAGTAGTGAAGTTCAAAAATCATTTAAAAAGAAAAAAATGAACTTTGTAATAAATGGTTTAAGTACTTTATTTTCTGCTCCCTATTTAGACTGAAGCTCTCCTAAATTTTTATCAGCTTTGTAAATAATTTTGGACTTCATAAAACTGTATTTTTTTTCGAATTTTATTAATAATCAGAATTAAATAAACCCCACAACTATATCCAAAATTCTACAGAAAAGATGGAGGAAGTCGTGTACTGAGAACTCATAAAACAGACATATTTTAGCTATTTAAATACTGATTTAAATATCTAAATTTATGCATGAATGCATGAAAATCCTGAAAGTAAGCTTCTAAACTTTTAGTCTGTTAATATTTAAATCCAGATTAAGGAAATTTACTGGTCTAAATATATCTGGAGTTGCCATATACCATGTAAGGTATGCATATTTCATATTTTGTTTATCTTTTACATTAACTTTGCAACTTATTCTAGATAGAGTGGGGATCACTGCTTAAAATATTCTCAGGGAGGATGACAAAAGCTCCTGTGTGTTTTTAATAGTAATTTTGACAACTTTTATGACCAAATTCAAGTTTTCTCTGCTTTGTAGCCATTCATAGATGGTTTTTCATGTCTGTATCTGTGCATGTGTATGCATATTGCTATTATGGAATCTCTCTATGAGTGACTGTAGGTTGTTCCAAAATGAAATTATTTGCTTAGCAAAGATATCTTAGAATTCAGCAGTTGTAATACAAAAAAAAAAAAATAGTCTTCACCCAATGTGCTTAAGCATACTCTGATCTGGATGCATAGAAAATGTATGAATTTCCATCAGGAGAGGTCTAAGTTTTATGCTAGGGAAAGGTTCTTCCCTCATAAGGTGTGTGGGCACTGGAACAGACTCCCCAGGGCAGTGGTCACAGCACCAGCCTGGCAGAGTTCAAAGAGTGTTTAGACAACATTCTCAGGCTCATGGTGGGTTTGTTGTGGCTGTCCTGTGCCTGGCCAAGACTTTGATGATTCCTCCTGGTGTCTTCTAACACAGAGTATTCTATGATTCTATGACAGAAAAGAAGGTCAAAAGGAAAGCAAAAGCTTTTGTAGACTTTGAAGGGTCAGCTGGTCTGGATGGATAGGATGAAAACAATTTATATGGGCTTTGGTGTGGCGGAGAGTTTTAATCTATTGGAACATAAAGTCATCCTGGAGAACATTGTGAGCACGAAGAGGATGTTGCAACTGGGTGTGAAATCTGGCTTTGAGTATGTGACTCTGAGACAGGTGCTTGGGACAGGCAGACTTTAAACATGGCAAGGAACAGAGACAAAAGAAGCAGGCTGAAATTCACTGTGTAAAGGGGTATTTGAAAAGAGATGGGAAGAATGGCTACACCTTGGTTTTGAGCCACGTAGATAGTCAGAGGCTTTAATGGCCCAGACCAACCCCAGTCAGGATCCTCATCTGTCCCCTGCCCATAACTCCAGAGCCACATTTCAGCTCATTTTTGCCCCCTGTACCTCTGCTGGTTTATCCACATGTCCTTCTTTGCAGCAGCTGAGGTGGAGCTGCATAAGAATCTCTCAGAAACAGTTGTGACCTTCCTTAAAGGGTTTTGAAGAAAGACTGGGCCATATTATTTTCATTAAAAAACACACTCTTGAAATTAGATAGCATTTTTCAAATTAGTGCTTTGTGCCTCAATATCCCCACCTACAGAGTATGTTTTTAGTCTTGTTGTGAATATAAATATATTCATGCCTACAAAGCAGACAGATGGTATATTGTTGAGAACTGCTGAAATTCTCAGGAAGAAATAAATGGATCTGTCTTCAAAATAAAAGTTGAATAATATGTAATAAACATATGAGATTCTTTTTCTTTTATGAATTAAAAAGAAAACATTTAATAAGTGCTTGCTAAGCAGGTAGGCTCCTTTTGGAAATGAAAAATGCAATGGAAAATAATTAATGACATACTAAAATGAACAGAATTAAAGAAGTGTGTTGCCTTAATTCCTTTTCTTGTGTATATATCATATATTTAAAGGCAGACTGACATAACAGCTTACATTTTTATTCATACCTTCACCCTTAAAATATGGTTAAGGAGGGGTTTGCATATTACCCCCAACTGACAGGACTGAAGTATGATGCTATATAATTTGGCAGCTGTGAAAATTTTTGTAATCTACCGAAGGCAATGGGAACTGTCCCTCTCCCACAATGAAAACATTATTCCCTATAGAAACCCCATCTACAAGGAAATGATATTTGGATAATTGGCAAAGTGTTTTGTTGAGCTGATTAAAAAAGAAAATGCTGGCTTCTTGGTCTGAGTTTCATGCTGTCGTTGTATCTCTTTGAGCTACCCTGTGGCTCTTGAGAAGCTTGCTCCTCAGTTCTATATGTTACCTATTAGAATCATGGAATAGTTTGGGTTGGAAGAGACCTCTACAATCAAGTCCATCCACTAACCCAGCATAGCCAAGGCCCCCACTAAGCCATGCTCTCAAGCAACACACCCTTTTAACTCCTTTAAATCCCTCCAGAGATGGTGACTCCATCACCGCCCTGGGCAGCCTGTGCCAGGGCTGGACAACACTTCCAGTGAAGACGTTTTTTCCTAATATCCAATATAAACCTCCTCCGGTACAACTCGAGTCTGTTTCCTCTCATCTTAGCTCTGGAATTGCATGGCACATCTGCATCAAGATTTCAGCATCCCAGCAGACTGTCTGGGTGACTCTAACAAATGCTTATGTAAAAAAAAAAAAAAAATTATTCTTGCCTTAGTCTGACACAGAAAAGAGCACAACGCATTGCGTTAACTTTCTCATGTTTAAGAAGTTTGTTTTTCCTCAGGAGTCCTCTGACCTTAACTGAAATGGCTGAAATTGTGCAGGCATTTTGTGCTTCATACATTAGCTGTTGCCAGCTGTGCAGTACATATTCCTGAGCCTTTTTAAACGGTCAGGAAAATCACATCAGCTTTCTATACCCTCAGCCTTTTCAAACAATTGCTATATTATGAACGTTGTCTGGTCAAGGAAGTAGCAGCTGAGTCACACAAACACCAAATTATCCCTTGGGCTAATTTTATATATCACAAACACTAAACCAAGCAATTGCTTGTATATTTTGGGTGTGATATATATGCTCATATATGGGTAAAATTGACTGTTGTCATTGCTGAAAGTGACTGTTCAATTCATTGTGAAGAAATGAGAAGAGTGGAAAGGTTCTTTGTTTCTCTGTGCATGTTTTCAAATTAATGCCACGTTGTAATAAATTCAAAATTTGATAAATAGTCATGATTTA
>VXBQ01011930.1:790549-828977 GCA_013400175.1 Phainopepla nitens | reverse complement strand
GGGAATGGCTTCACATTGACAGACAGTAAATTCAGATTAGATACTAGGAGGAAGTTCCAAGCTGTGAGGGTGCTGAGGAACAAATTGCCTGGAGCAGTTGTGGATGCCCCATCCATGGAAGTGTTTAAGGCCAGGCTGGATGGAGCTCTGAGCAACCTTGTCTCCTGGAAGGTGCCCAAAGCCCAGACTGCACTGCAAAAGTAACTTTGAATCCTAAGCAGACGCCAGGAGAAAGCCGAACACACGCGAGGCAGCAGGAGCCCCTCAGCCCGGGGGAACCCCGCAGGGCCCGAAGCCGCACGCGGAGCGGCCGCGGAGCGAGCGGAGGGCAGGGGCGGGCAGGGCCCGGGGATCCCACATCCGAGTCTCGGCATGGCAGCTCGGCGCAGTTTGTTCCCGGGGGCTCGGGTTCCAGGCCAGGCCCGACCCGAGCGGCCCCGGGGCAGCGGCGCCTCTCCCGCCGCCCGGCCGTGACGTCACGCGCAGCGGCTGCGCGCGGCCGCCTCATGGCGCTGCCCTCAGGGCCCTCCGCCGCTTCCCTCCGGGCCCGCCGCCGGCAGCTGCTCGCCCGCCGGACTTCGGTTTCTAAAGGGAATTTCGATATATTATGTTTCTGCAGCACTTACGATAGGACTTCCTAGTAACAGCAATTTCATTCACTCGCCAAAATACATTTTGTAGTAGCAGATTGCTTACGCTTCTTGCCGTCACCAAGAGAAGCGCCATTTGCTGGCGTGTTTGTGGTGAACACAGATTATATTTGTTGGATTAAAAATTCCCAGCTCTTGCAGAGACAGGGAAACTGAGAGGTGTTTTAAAAGATTTTATTCCATTTTCAGTCTCATTGATGGGTGAGACACAGAAGATGTTACATGAAACACCATTCAATCAAAAGCCAAACTATTTCCTGGTTACAATACATTATAAATGTTTTTCAGCCTATTAGCTTTTGCCACACTGTGCTGCTAATTCTTCTAACACCAATCACTATGGTTTTTACCCCACATGGTCTTGCTACAATGCATCTTTCACATTCTAACTCTCCAAAATACCTGCTCTGTTTGCAAGGCCATCTTTTGAAACTTGTTTTCAGTTCAGTCTCTGTCTCAACAATGTCTTCTCCATTCCATGGCCTTTCCACATCAGCACACCTTATCCCAGAGTTTGCATACAGATGAACAGGACTGTGTGAGCTTTCAGTCAGGCTTTGAGAATCCTCTACAAATCCATTTCTCACGTAAATTGTGTATTAAACATGAGCAGGAACTTGCACTGAACTGACAAGAACCAAAGAATTGCAGAACCATAGATTGGTTTGGGTTGGATGGAGCCTTTAAAGAGCTTCTAGTACAAACTCCCCTGCTGTGGATAGGGACATCTGGAAACTAACTTTTTCACCTCTAGGTTTTATTCCATCTCCACCACATCCTAATCATCCTACAAAGGATCTCCCCCAGGAATTCAGAAGGCTCCTTCTGGACTGCCTAATAGTCACAGAAAGCCTTTCTAAGGCTTTTTTTCCCAATAAAAATGTGCTTCCACTTTTGTATTATTGACTTTTTTTTTTTTCAAGGACTGGCCTTACATTTTTTAACAATGCAAAATATGTCAGGAACAAATGCAAGTCTTTTTCAACACAAGTTTTTGGCACACAAAACTATGTGGCTTTTGGCGAGCAGCTTTTGTCTTCCGCATTACCAGGTGCTTCCTATTCTGTTGGACAAAACTACAAGGAAATAACATGCAGTCCACAAACCCTCAGGAAATCTTTGGCCTTCTTTCACAGATTTTAACCTGAGGTTCAAATCCCAGTTGAAAGCTGCTTTGTTGCCTTTTTTTTTTTTTTTGCTGTTTTATTTAAAGCCCTTGTTATTCTTGACAGTGCTGAAGTGAACCAAGGAGATTCCTCAAAGTACTTTTTTTGCTTCTCAGATGGCAGTAGGTACATTTGAGCAAGGACAGACGGATTTGAGGGAAAAGGAGGGTGTTGTGGAAGTGTTGAAACGCAGTTGCCTCCTGGCTGCAGTCTTTCTTCGATGCACAGCACTGGCCACCACCCTGGCAGCTTTGATTTGACCTTGTGCATTCACCTCTGTGTCATATGTAAGGTCCTATGCACCCTGTGCCTCCCATTTTCCCTTTCTGTGTCCAGCTGTTACGTCTGTGGCTAAGAAAGGGGCAGCACATGTGTCTGACTCTCAGCTACGTGTTTTGACTTGACCTGACTGTCGAATCTTGAAGTTGGCAGTAGGTTCAAATTCCAAAGTAGGGCTGTCATACTGATAGGCAATGTCACAGAGCCCTTTGTTCTTTAGGGTGGGAGCTAAAGCCTTGTCAATGTTTGGTCCTACACCATTTTCCAGATTTCAAATCCAAATCTCTGTTTTAACTTGCTTTTTGATGCCTTGTCCTCTGCTGCTGGTGACAGTTTTCAAACTGGCCAAATATTTCTCGGGTTTTTTTCCTATTTTCTGGTCCTTGCTCTTCTGGAGATTTGTGTTGCTACTCCAATAAAAAGGTGATCTCATTCTGTAAATCATTCCTCAGCATCCAGGTTTGAAGTGAAAGGTTTTCTTTATTCCTTTTACAAAGATTCCAGCTGTGTTTTAAAGCCTGTGGGGTTTTTTTGTTCTGTTTCTTGTTGATTATTTTAGATTTCTTCTTCTTTGTATTTTGAAGCACACTCTACTGGTTTTACTTCCTAATATAAAGAGCTTATCTGCTCCTGTAATTTATTCTGGGTAAAAGTGGCTATTGAAGTCCTCAGACTTCAGTGAGGTTTCACAAAAGATATTCCAAGGAAGAAATACCTGAACCCTTGGTTTGGGAGGTTTCAGTGCTTTCAGACACCTCTTAAGGACAAAGATGCTGGGAAGGGGTGGTAGAAGAGAAAACTCAGGTCCCTTTTCTATCCCTTTTAACCCACGTGAGAGGACACCCTTAAACAATCAACTAAAGACAGCTTTAATGCTTTAATGAAGGATTTGTCTGGAAAGTGGCTACGAGGAAAAGAGGAAAAAAAAACCAGCCCTATATGAACCATTCCAGCTTCAGTTAGGAACTTTGCAACTCACTTCTACAGTCAGCAGAAAAAGAAGCTGGATGCACCAGTAAATACAAACAGGAACTGTTATCTGGATGATGGCATGCAAGAGGAGAATAGCAGCTGAAGGCTGGAATGAATCCACTCAAACCCCACATCATCAATCCCCCTGAAAGACCGGCTGATCCTTGCAGGTAGCATAAATAAGCCTGCAGTCTTCTCCAGGCATGCTTGTTGCTTCCTCTCCATATGAAGAGGCCCCTTCTTTGACTTCCAGCCAGTCAAATAATGTTTTTTCCAGATAATGAGCTACTTCAGATGAGGAAAATACTCCAGCATCCTGGACCTGTCTGTTTAGCATTCCACATGCTCCCCGCTGCTCAACACCCACACACGATTATTTCCAACGCTCATTCCACTGCAGCTCGGAAAGCTCTCACTCGGTGTGAGTGCGATCTGTCAGCCAGCTTTTCAGGGGGACCAAATCATGAGACACGGGACTTCTGAGAAATGCAGCTTCAAAAATGCGTTCATCACTCGTTGCCAAAATAACCACAAGCAGTAAATCCCTGCAAGGTTTTGTGTTTATTCCTTGAGAAGTGAGTTAAATGTGTGCTGGGTGCATACTGGGCACTGCAGTAGGTAGGACAGTCATCTCCCTGTGACAGCTACAGGAAATCAGGAAGCCAAGACTCGCAGAAAAGTGGTTTTCAGAATCAGAGAATATTTTTCTTCATGCCCACAAAGTATGGTGAAGGTTTAAATATGGCAGTTTAAAAATACATATTTTGGCAAAACAGGTCAAGTTGGCGACTGAGTAATTCCTGAACTAGGCTTTCTCCACAGCTTAGATCATCTCATTATTGTTATGGGTTTTGACCTGTGTGGTTGCTCTTTGCAGCTCTCCATGGCTAATGATTTAGTCCAAACCAGAGCTGGTTTATTGCACTCAGGGTATGATAGGATTTCTGTATATTCATGCAGTCTTCACAGCATTCTCCTCTTCACATTCTGTTATACTGATCCCATTGCAACAGAGAGACTTCAGGATTCCTAAGTTCACTATAATTTAAGAATTATTAGCAGAATCATTCTCTTAACTGGGGCAGATCTGATCTTCAAGATACAAAATGAGGAAAAAAAAATCCATTCTCATCCCTCAGACAAGTTCATGAGCTCTATCAGCAAATTCACATTTAATGAAGTTGAGATCAGTATAAAAATCAGTGCAGTTTTTCTTAGGACAGAATTTACTAAACAATACTCAAGTAAATTCATTACTATTACCCTTTTTCTGTTTTTTTGTAACTTCTGTCTTCAAAATTATAACTCACAGAAAAACAAAGCAACTATTCTGTGGCAAAATCATCTTGGTTTACCTAGGCAGCTCGCTTTGCTATCAAAGGTGAATTTTGCACTTTAAGAAAAGCAGATAAGTGATAGATTCATATTCCTCTCAAGTGGGGTCTGCTACACCTGTTTTGATTTTACTACTCAAGTATTGCAGTAGCTGTATGGCCACTACCCTGTGAAGCATTTCTGCTCCTCTGCAGAGGGCAGAGAGCACAGAATTGTTCCCTGCTAACACTTGGCATGGTCACTGAAGTGCCCAGTCTCCTTTTCTGGATTGAGGTGATGATCCATCCACGGGACAGATGAGCTTCTGTGGAGCATAAAGGTTGTAAAAATTAATAGCCCACTGACAAAAGAGTTATTTTGCCAAGTTGAGCACTTGGACACCAAAATATAGAATAATGAAGACTGCTTGCCTTAACATGGTATTTTCATGTCAGATTAGAGTTTAAAGAAAAGCATCTGTTTACGTAACTGCAACAAATGGCAGAGCTGATTTCACATGCCATGTGCTTGATTTTCTCTCTGTTGCAGTTTTGGTTCCTAGGCACTTGTATTTATTCTCCTCACAGAGAGCTCTAAAATTCACCAAACAAAAAAGATGTGGAAAAAAAAAATGTCTATCTTCTGCTTGGTTCTAGAATTGCAGACCTTCTTTCCCCCCTCCAGCTGCAAGGACACCCTTAAACTCTTGGCTAGCACCAGAGTTTGCTCATCACTGCACATCTTCTCTCCCTGCTCCCCAGTCCTTCCTCCTGCTGAGGAAAAGGACCAAGCTGTCAGCTGTCCCTAAGTCCTCCAAAGCCCCAGGGATCTGTTCTTGGCCAGCTCATGTACCTGCTCCCTCTCTGAGTGCCCAGGCATTAACCTAAGGGGAAAAGCACACAGGGCAGTGAGGAAGGGAAGCAGCTTATGTTGAAGGTCTTGCATTCCACAGAACTGATTCCAACTCTTAATCACCTGTAGCAATCACAGCCACCCTAAACCATTCCTTTGCTGTTCCCAGTCCTTTTGGTCACCTTTTGGTAACTTGCATTTTTCAGGGACAACCTGCCAGACCCTTTGAGCAGTGGTTCAGCCACACAAGTTGCTGACTGCACTGGGCAGATTTTCTGCAATGCCCATCCTCAATCCCACTGTCAGAAGTCGCTACAAACCCCATCTGGCCCAGCTGTCCTTTCCCTCCTTCCTTGTCCCAGAAATACAAAAGAGGCAGGTCTAAGTGCACTGGGCAGGATTTCCATGCAAAGCCAAGGGGTTTGTGCAGTGCTAAGGAGCTCCTGGGACCAGTCCAGGAGCGTTTGCCCATGAAATTGTGGCAGCCAGCCATGGGATCGGGTGTCTGTGAGGACGGGAGAGGAGCAAGGTTTGCAGGTGGGCTCACTGGAGGCTGCAAGCAATGTTGTGTAAAACTCAGATGTGTTGCACAGAGCTGGAACAGTCCTGAGTAGGGATTTCTCATGTATTAGTGATGAGAGGGATAGAAAGTAGCAGTGACCTTAGGTGACATTCATCTAGACTGGGTCCAGAGCCCAGACAAAAATAGTCCCATTTATAATGCTGTATGTTAAGGACAGAAAACTTCAGAGCAGACCTTTCTGCCACTTTGTCCTGCTTCTTTCAGGAGTACAATAACATCATCCTCTATATGAAAAGGTTCATTTTTACATTAAGAAAGTTACAGTTCTTTAAAGTATTCTGGGAATTAATGAAAATTACTGTGCCATCAGAAGTACCAGTGTTGGGTTTTTTTTTTTACCACAGCTACAAAACCTGACTAAGGCATTTAACATGATTTAAGACAAATGCAAAGCAAACTAATTACTCTAGTACTTTTAAATATAGATCATATACAACATAAGTTTCTAAGACCTTCTTTAGAAAACCCACAGTATTTTGGTTGTTTGCTTTGTTTGCTAAAAAAGTATGTGATGGCACAACTTACTGTTATTTTTGGATACTATCAAGATATGGAAAGGAAAAAAAGCCAACTTGCTATTAATTGGAAATAATATATTTAATTTTTAGACAGAAGGAATGATTGAAAACATACAAGGCTCTTCATGTCTTGTTGTCTGATCTTTCTCAGTTCTTAGATAAATCAAACCCTCTTGTGATTTCCACTTGCAACATTAGAGCTTTAAAGGCCTGGCTTACATTCAGCATGAGCTCTGCCTGCTGCCAACTTGCAGACAAATTACTTTATAACAGACCTCTGTAAGTTGCTAGAAAAATTATTTGTCTCACTTTTAACAGTCCTGGGTTTTAATGTGTTGTTTTACTTCATTGCCTTCACTTTTGCTGGTTACATGACATGTAGTGAAAGTGAAAAGTAAAATCATATTTTAAAGTTGAGAAGTTGGAACTTCTTGATTCTATTTTCGTGTTTAAAAGAATGAGATGGTCAAAAGCATCATTTGTTTTGTTTACACCAAGGGATATGGATTGCAGGGAATTCTAGATTCTTGCCAGATTTTCAAGATATGCTTCTGCTGGAGACACAGAAAGCATGTCAGATTTTGCTCACATTGATCTGGAGTCATGGAGATTAGATGTTGTAATTTGAACTACTAATTAAAACTTCTTTTTTTTTTAAGGGGAAAAAGAAAAAGAGGTCTTAGAGCTAATCATTTTATAAACAAACAAAAAATTCCCATCTAAGATGCATGCTAGGACAGATCCTGCAGTTCTGCAGTTCTTCCCAGCTAAGATGCCCCCTCAGCACTCAGTAACATGGGAACAAAACCAACAACAAAACCATCTGATTTCATAAAATGATCATACATTAAGCATTTACAGGACACCTAATACAGGTCACCATGCAACAAAATAATTATTTCAGCCAGTAATTAAAATCCCTGTGAAGTCTGCCTTCACCTTTCCTGGCGTTTTGCCTTGCTGTGACATCCAAGGAGAGGCCAGGCTTCCTAACAGGAGGAAGGAGCCAGCACAGATCCGTGTGAAGACACATCACTTATACCATCTAATTTCAATGAGAAGCCCTCACAGTTTGGGACTTTTTAATTTTAAAACCAGATTTTTCAAATGACTCCTCCAGCAAAGTCGGTGTCAAGGACAGAGCAGTGCAGAAGCTGCAGGAGCAGAGAAGTTCAGCTGGGGAGTTTTGGAGCAGTCAGTCACTCAGCACATCTGGGCAGCCTGCAGGAGCAGACATCCACCAACTCCACAGGTCCACGTCCAGCTGTAAAAGCACCAAGCTCAAAAGAAGAGAAATGTTTGGTACAACTCAGCAAGAATTCATTTTTTAAAATTAAAGTAATATTTTGGATAGTAGTATGTTGATTTTTAATAATATTTATTATTGTTTTTAATACATAGCATTTATTTTAATGTGTTTTGGGTAGTGTGATACAATTAATTTATTAATTTCTATATTCATATTATTATCTATTATATAAGTTTTATTTGTTTAGTTTCATTATAATATATATTTATAGATAATTTGAGAAATATTATTTATTATTAGATTTACTCCTCAATTTTGTATTTATTTATAGATTATATTTTTATTTTAATAATTTCGAATATTATGAATTTAAGTTAAAAATAATTTGTTATTGTTAATTTAAATTTATTTTTAATATTTTAATTTTTATAGTTTTATTTAATTTGTTTTAGTGATCCTCATTAATTTTATTATTGAAGATATGAGTATTTATATAATAATTTTTTATAAATAGCTTATCTACCTTAATATTTTTTATTTATTAATAATTTAGATTTTTTATGTTGTTAATTAGGGTTTTTTAATTTCTATTTCTTCTGCTGGCAGTTGCTTGTATGGTGGAGCTTCTTCAGGATTCAAGAGACAGCACAGTTTGTTGTTGCCTTTCATTTCCCAACAAATTTGTTTTCCATACAAATTCCTAAACAAAGTTATGGGAGACTCTCCGTGGACCCACTATTAAAACAAAGGAACTGAAGATGTTCAAAGTTTTATGAAGAATAATTACATTTAAACACCCAAGGTCTGCAAGTATTGCACAGGCACATCATTGCAGAGCACTCTGCACAATCCATCTCCTCCTGTATTTGTATTTTATGTTCCTTAACACCTTTGGCTGTTTTGGTCACTCTGCAGCCTCCCACAGTGAGATAAATTTACTTGACACAAACACTGCCTTTGATTATCTGGAGTTTGAACCTCTGCTTTCATGGAAGTCTTTGTTTAGGTTAGTAGAACATCTTAGAAATGAAAATTTATGTCTTCAAAGTGGAAAATTACCTTTCAGCTCCTTGTTTCTGAAGTTTTCAGCCTTGTAATGCCATGTTGTATTTCCATTAGAGCTGATACAGCAAACCTTAAAAAATCCCAACACCCCAAGCCACACCAAACCTCGAGACAAATCAGTGGCCACACTCCAGGGAAGAGTGACCATTTTCTATTTACTGTGTTCTCCCTGCACCATGGTTCCTAAAATTGTATCACCCACATCTGCCTTTGGTTTTTTCCTTTCCCCCTCTCCTCCCTTTTTTTTTTTAACACTTGCAATGCTGGGAGACTTCGTGTAAGTATAATATTCATGGAAATGTAATAACAACAGCAAAAAGTTTTTATTTTGATGTAATTTCATTTAGGTGTGAAAGAAAAAAAACACAGCTAGTACCCAAAATTCTTTTGGGCCAATTTGAACTATTTATTTCCAAAGTATGTTAATGAAACACTTCCAAATGGCAATATTTCCATTAATTAGTTCTATTACCTTCAAGTATTTAAAGGAGGAATTAACAAAGCCTTTATGCAATCTTTTAAAAAATCTACAAAAAACTTGCATACAAAATTTCTTCCATTTGTATTTATATTATTACCTCCTTTATCAAGACACATTTTACAGACTTCTGTGGAATTAAAAACTTTAAAACCACTTAGGCTCAGCAATAAACCTCTGCAGAACTGTTTTTATTATTTATAAATAAACCCATAATTATGATTTTTATGGCCATCTTCAGCACTTTTGTTCTTTTTAAGAGATGACATGATACAAAATAAACCAGGTTACATTTCCTTACGTATGTGCAACATAGTAGCTGTTGTGGCTGAAGAAAGGAGCGATTATTACTCTGAACACTTCAAAATTCACCATCATTGTTAAATGACTTTGCAGGACATTTCAGGTGGACCAGAATTACAGCAGGCTGCATAAATTGAACAGATGTCTCCAGTTAGAAAGGCTGGGACTAAAGTAGAGTCTGAGTGTAAAAACAAAGTTCAGTTATTTGAATTTCTGCTTTTTCCGTGCCTGAAACTCTTCAGTTTTATTTTTGACAGACTTTATGAGCAGTGATAGGGCAGGATCTATGGCTTTCTTGGCAACCTCTCCTTTCTTTGCCATCTTGCTCTCCAGGCCCTGGTTTGCCTCCTTAACACCTCGCTCCTTTTCTTCTCTTCGGCGAGCTTTCTCCTCCAGGATCTTCTCTACTGCTTTTGTCTTCTTGAAATTTGGATCTGAAGGATCCAAATTAAACAGGGGAGAAGTAAACATGGCTTGGAATCTTGTATCAGCAACATTTACCTGAAGGGAGAAAAGAAGCATTTGTTTTAGGTAAACTTTGCCCACAACAGCAAAGCTTTTAAGGCCAATAAAACATGAGTTGCTTCAGAAGTCACAGCTCTTGAGGCTCCTGGAGCTGCTCCAGTCACAAACTCAAGAAGTACACAATTACCTGGAAGTCATCTTCTAGTAATTCCTTCTTTTTCATTAGAAGTTTCTTCTTCTTCTTGCTCAAATTGTGTTGTTCTACAATCTTTTTATAATTGAAATGTTTTCTGGTGTCATCCTCATCGTCCATCATCAGAAGGGCCATTTCAGCCTGTTACAAAATAAGGAAGTCCATGAACACAATGAAAGTTTTCTATGAAAAAATTCAGCATCTCATTAATAAAGCCTGTATGAGTTTACATTTATTTAAATAAGCTGGAATAGGGTCATCAGGGCAGTATTACTTCATCCATAAAAACATTCTTTTAGCATTGTGAGATGAAGTATTAATACAAATTTATTTCCTTCTTATTAGATATAAAGTAAATGCAAATACCCACATTCAACTTTCAACTGAATTTCAATTTCAGTATTCAAATACAGTATTAATCTCATCTGGAAATTGTACACCACAGCTTAGAAATAGCTAATGGATACAATTTAATACCAATATTCATATAGCAAAATAAAAACTAACATAACTTTAAGTTATGTCTAAGATTTAAGTTTAAGATCTAAGTAATTTCTTTAGTTAACTTGTTCTGAGAAAGAATGAAAAGAATACACAAAATAGCAAATAACTGCATCTTCAAGGACAAAAATATACAAGACAAGGTTTGAACTCACAAACATTTCATACAATACTGATGTTAAAAACAAAACAAACCAAAAAACAAAAACAAAACCAAACTGCCAAACACACAAACTTCTTCTCGGCAGTTTTCATTCCAAAAGCTCTCATTATTAAAATTTTATTCTATGAAATTCTGCAGTTCCATTCACAAACACATACCAAATACTTGCAGAATTCATGCAATGCAACATTTTACATCACTTTACCTTCTGTTTTTCAGCTTCATCTTCATCTTCTGAGGTACTTTCTACTGATTCTGGCTTCTTCTTTAAACCTAAGTGCAATTACAGGGCATGAACACATTTATCCAAGCTTATGCATGAGGGCATAATTTACCTATAGCTAGAACTTCTAAGTACATCTCATCTCCTTGCAGTCAGTATTTAAATGTCAGATGTGGAAAAAGGCTGCAAAGTTAAGAAAAACCAAGAAGACTTAAAGCAATAAAAACCCACTGAATTGTTGTTCAGTTGAAGGAGGCAGCAACATTCAAATGGCATAAATAAGTCAAAAACGTGGTGTCACTGTATTTTCCATGGAGCAGTAGAGAGCAGGATCACAACAGTGCAAACCCACGACATCACACCACTCCCAGGGTGTTTTCTAGTGGAAATGAAAGGATGATTGACTCTGCTCAGACTGAATATTGCTCTGAGGAAGCTCCCCAACTCCCTCAGCATTCAGATACAACACAGTGCTGAAGAGACAGACAAAGGTAACAGTAACAGCCTAAGACATTAGTCAAACTTCACTTCCAATGAAAACAGACCTGTTTATAAAGCCTACAAAACCAAATTACTCTCTTTGGAATGCCTGTAGATCTTGATCAAGAAAAAGCAGGAAAAGCAGAAGGTTTCCTGACCTGAACCACACACTCTGACCTTTGAGCTTGGAATGACATTCCCAGGCAATTTACTGCAGTCCACTGGGGGTACTCTTAAGGAAGATATTTGGCTTCATTTTGTTAAGACAGGTTTGTACTCAGATTAGAAATACAGACATGCCAGACACATGTCAGGTTATGTCACTAAGGATACTCTGGAAGAGGATGTATTTCTTGAGGAAGGTATTTTTCTGCCTTGACTATCCCCCTGACTATTTCTACATGGATTCCAAATTGGAAATGGATTTCCAGAAGAAACAAACCACCACCAGGAAAAAATAAACTATCCTGATGCACAATGTCATCAGCTCAAAAACTAAACTATTGATTTAGTAGTTCCAGAAAATGTGCAGGAAAATCAGTGTCAGATATGATATTGTTACCTAAACTACACAATTGAAGTTAATTGTAGAAGGGAAAAATAAATGTCTTCTGTAGGACTTCAACAACTGTGGAATCTTTTCTCTCTTTCCGAAGTGCCTAAACTACAGAAAAGCACAGAGATACAATTGGAGACAATTATATAGAAGTTAGATCACTAAATTTCTTTTCTTTCCACACATTTCCCAAAGGAAAGTCATTCAAGTCACCTTCCCTCCTCTTTCACTCTCTGGGCAATCACACAAGTGATCCTTATGCCTTCAGAATTTTCTGTGGCTGCAGATGGAGCTGAACAAGGAGTTGGTATCAAACTGAGTTCTTCTCCAGGGAAATAAATAAATTAGTAAACCTTTTATTTCATACTTTGACTCTATGCAGCTAATAAAACCAGTCTGAGACCTAAAATCAACCTTAGGACTCAAAAATTTGTATCATACTGAAAATGGTTGTGCTTGAAAATTCCCAAAAGCATCATTTTCTGTACTTTTAACATACTCCTGCCACAGTCCCTCTTCCCACATACATTCTGCTAGCCCCACCACACACACTTATGGCAAACTGATTGCAAACCCTCAGATTTTTCCTAGCACTTCATCCCCACTGCCTTTTTCTAATCAGATTTGTCCCACCTACAGCAGAAGGTACTTCAGTGTGACACAGAACTAACTGGCAGCTGCCACCAGCCAGTATAAAAAGTGTCCAGTTTCCAGCTGCCATTCGACTCTTTCTCAGCTCAAGAATTTTGTTTGCCACAAACTTTGCTCATCAACAACTTTCCAGCTGACAGTAAAAGCTAATCATAACTTTGAGATTTCAGGCACAAAAACTGACCCCAAATCAAAAACTCCTCTAACAAGACCTCTGCTTTAGTCAGCAACTTGAGTCAGTCTCAAAAGACACACAGGAGATGAAGCTTTTCATCTGCTTTATCTTTCAAGTACAGGTTCTACAACTACACTCTGATTTTGTCGTTAAGCTCTTAGGTCCTTGCACTTGTACTGCTCCTTTCTGGCTTTACAAAGCCATCAATTCCTACATACATCATAAATTAGATCACAAAAGGGCATCTAATGGTTTGGAACTAACAGGAGTTACAGTAATGTGTGAGGAACCCCTCAAAGGTTCGACAGAAACTTTGTTTAATTGTCTAATGTGTTCTGAAACTGTTCAGTGATCTCCAAAAACAGGACCATGCTCTCATGTTAATAAGCAATTACATTATTTAGCTATCAATTTTTTCAGCAGTTTAGGCTACAAGAGTCATTCTTTCTCCCTTTTCTAAGACCCCACAGAAGCTGATGCAGTAAGAGTGAAACTGGGCAAAACCAGGTCTTACAAGGCTTTTTGAAACACTATGGGCATCAGTGAAAAATGAAAGTGACTTTTTTTTTTCTCTTGATAATATGAAACTAGAGTCAAGCTTCTAGAATGCATCATCAGGTTCATGTATCTGCAGCATCTGACATCCTAGCCTGTGGTATGTTAAAAAGTCACATGAAAACTGTGCAAAGCAAGTGCTACCATGAACCCCACACAGACAGCTTTTGGGCACAGCAGGCACAAAGAATTTATTCTACCTTGCCTCTCCCAGGGTGAAGCACCCACAGTGTAAGAATCACTGCCTGCTTAGCATAAATTCCATAAATTCCCATAAATTCCAGTTTTCCTTTCACAGCACTCAGAGTTTTTAGGCCCTTGGTCTAGCAGCTCCTTACAGTCCTGCTTCCCTGAAGTTGCCTCAGCTTGACAGAAACCAAGCTACACAAGACCCATGATGTTACAGCCAACAACTGAATCCAGCACTACTGCATCCTCAGTTTCTGCACTGGTCCACATCAGTCTGCAAATAAACCCTGTCATGTGCTTTTTCAGCATCATCTGAAATAATCTGACAGTCAATTTGAGAGTGAAATTTCAATCTTCCAGGGGAATTGTGGAAGGCTTGTGAAAAATGATGGTCACTTAAGTTGCCTGTACCCTAAACACAAAGCTGGCAGAATTACAGCCAAGTTCAAAGATGACTGTAACCCATTTTCCCTCACTGGGTAAGTTGTGCTTAAAAGCAACCCCAACTATGAGACAGAGGCTGTTCTGGGTAAATTTGGTGAAAGCCAAAGCTGTGCTGTGTAATTACCATTAAAATGTAAGCTGGCTCACAGCCAGTCCCTTTAGAACTTCTCCAGGGCTGACCACGTTCTGGTTTTCTCCTCTACCTCAGTAATTATCAGTAATCTCCAAGACAAAAGCTTCACTTTCTTAACCTTTATGTGTATTTAACTATCCCCAAAGACTCCACAAACATTAAAGTCTATTCTCCATGTTATGGACAAGGTTTAAAAATGTGCAGATAAGCTCCTTCTCTGCTGATCCCTTTTAGGACACAGCTCCTCACACGAGGCAGAAGAAAACATTTTTTCAGACATTTCACAAAGAACATCACACATCATCTGAGAGTACCCAGGTGATCTTGCTATTAAAGAAAAACTAAATTATTTGGTGGAAGGAATGGCTATCTTTACAATGAGTTACTTCAACCTATACACAAGCCAAGCAGAAAGCATGGCAGAAAAAAACACTGCATGACACTCTGGACTGTGGTGGTTTTTTCTAAAACATGGACAGGACTCTACTTCTCTGTATTTCAGATTAGCAAGCACAAAATCATCCAGATTTTGGGGTTTAGTTATTTATTTTATCCTAGGATAGATTTTAACATTCAGGACAGAAGCCTGTGCTGGCAAGTATAAAATTAAAAGTAACTTACCCTTGGATCTGCACTTCTATGCTCAAAAAAAACCCCAATCAAACTGGCAATATTAATAAATCTGTTGCTATCTTCTTTATGTTTGTTTTCTTCTTTTTTAATGGCATTTTTCTTCTTTTAATATACAATAATATGAGCCCCCTTAGGATCTGGCTCCCATAAGTACTGAACATCAGAAATTTATCTTTATTGATTTTCCTCAGCAAAATCACTCAAAATAAATGGCAAAGGCTAATTTAAACAACAGAATAAAAAGCTTGTAAAAAAGGTATCCTAAAAATCTAAACTGGGCAAGTTATTTTCTACAATATTAGAAAATATTTATATTAGAAATATTTCAATATTGGGTTTCTAAGTAGCCAAGAGTACTCCAGTAAAATCATGTATCAGACTAAGAGAAAAGTGATTTCTTCTCAACTTTGTTTATGATGCAAAAACATTTGATGTTTTTGTAATTGACCCAAGCTTCAAAGGGACCCATATATATATGGGTCTTCCTATATATTAAAAAAAACTCCTTTATTAAAAACAATTTATCCTATATTCCAGAAATTTCTTGGGAATACTTGGGGGAGGAGATTGTTTTTAGCAGCCATCCCCAGAAACTGGATAATTAATGGTTTCTGGTGAAAGCCAAGAGAATATTCCCTACCATTCCATGCTATTATAATACACATAATTTTACAGGAACAGCAATTTTAGGCAAATAACACCTACTTCATTTAATTCTGAACATTCTATCTCTGTGTTTAGTCCAGCCTGACTTTGTTTTGCAAACCCAGTATTTAACAAAAGGGCGGATTTACTCTAGAAGTTGCCTGTCTTGACTGACCTGTTTTCTCAAATTCTTCAGCAAAATAGGGGTCATTGAGATCAACATCAGGTGGAAGTTCATCTTCACTCTCTTCTCTCTCAGCAGCAGCCTGTAACAAAGCACAAACATTATTTCAATCAACATCTAACTACCATTTAATTTTCCCTGGAATGAGATGTTCTGTTAGTAGTTGTGAAGATAAAAACTGAAATACTGTACCTGGATCATCAAAAAACCAGAGCACACTGAAAATTGATAGTAAAGACAAATCAACAATTTCAACCCTCTTTCATACATTTTTATTAGGCAAATCCTCAACTGTGATGCATCAGACAACCATTCCAACCAATTACAGGACCAGCACTGTTATGTCCTTACTTCATGTTCCACAAAAGCTATGCTTGGGGACAAACTGGAGTAAGAAAGTTCATTCTGTGCTGCAAATTTCAAAAAGTCTAGATTTAAAAGAACAGATTTTCTTACTGGTAGCAGTGTGTCATACACCTTCCTCTTTGACTTAATTTATCAAGCTGGACAAGAATGTTCTGCTAGACAAAGTTGCTCTGCTACCCAACAGTGCTGCTTACTCCATTTTGAGCACTTACCAGCTTAAAGAAGTTACTCATCAAGTGCCAGTTCAAACCAACTGATATGCCCAGAGGAACCCCAGGTGTAGAATTTACTCTTAGAAGTGTAATTCAGCAATGGGATATATACTGGGAGTAATTTAATACTTTAGAGAACCCAGATTCTGCATGCCACATGCCTTTTTTTTTTTTCTCTTTCTCCTGCAATCTGGATTTTGAATAATTCTTTGCAGCTATTAATTCTTTGCTATTACAGCTTTGGGAAACAAGTCTGTATTATTTTAGCCCCAAAATTTCCAAACTTACAATTATCATTGAATCGATATGCATACAGTAGCCAAGAGATCATTTCTAATGCATTAAAAATGCAAATTATAGCCAATTATTCTAATGACTAATTTATCTTTACAGCAGCAAAAGTAGATGTTTTGTGTAAGATGTTTTGTGTAAGATATTTTGTCTAAGATGTTTTGTGTAAGCATATTTATGGTCAGCAGTACACTGAATATCTTTTTGCTCTCTAGGTACTCTCAGTACTTCCCTGTGAGTGACCACTGCATATCCTAACCTTAAAATAGCACTGGCAGCTGGACAATTTATTTTGTTTATCTGAAACAAATATTAACAACAAATTAAGAAAAAAATCAAACAAACAACTCCCCCTCAAATGGCCAATATAAACATTACCTTTCTCTTTTTCTTAAGAATTCTTTTTTCTTTCTTCTTCTCTAGATATTTTTGCCATGGAGTCAGCTTATCCTTTCCTTCCAACCTGTTTTTGACCATTTCTTCAGCAGTTTCTTTGAGGCCTAGAAAAAACAAGTAAATTTAAAAAATGTGATGAATCTGATTTTTTTTAAATCAACTGTTTTCTCCTTTGCAGAAGAACAATCTAGCTTTTCTTCAACAAGTCTGTGGAAACAACATAAATATTGCTTAAAACCCCATCTTTCTAAAGAAGGTCACTTTACAGGATGTGTTTTTCCAAATAAAACATTCCTTCAGTAAAAACTGCACAAGAGTCAGAAGAAGAGTTTGCTATGTGGTATCTGATTCTCAACACTCCTGCTGCTCCTCAGAAAAGTCCCTTCTCCAGACATTCAACTGTGCAGTCTTCAGATGCCAGCATGAGTAACACAATAAAACCAAGAGGCAAACACAGAGCCCTTATGTTTAATGTGCCACACTACCATTGGTTTAGACTCTGAATTAGTTACTGAAATTATGAATTAGTTATTAACTGAATTAGTTACTGAAATACTGAATTATGTTGCTGAAGCTTTGCCTCTGTGACAACACTCCGTATTTTTCATTCTGGAAAAGTAAACACCATAGAAGTGCAACACGTCTGGCTCTAAATAATTCTGGCCCAAGAGGATCAGACAGTTAAGTTTGGATGTGTTAATTAGGTTTACATTAAATTCTGTAATTTAGACATCCACTGTTTCCATGCCCTGCACTTGCACCTGCATAGACAAGTGTGTCCTAACCTTTAAGCTTTTTGTAAATAGAACAGAATGAATTTTTCTATAAATATGCATCATTAGAGTATTCCATGATGTAAGAACATCACCTTAAAAATAAATCCATTAAATAACTGAAGCATTCCCATTTTACATGTAGAATACTTACATCCAGAATATGCACCTCATTTAAAAGCAATCTCCTTTTGGTAAAAAGCTCCATACACATCAGGAATACTTTTCTAAAATCCATTGCATCACAGAGCACTTGGATGTTATGAGGGTGAAAACTGATTTCAGATGCACCTTATAAAACTTTCAGCCTGCTCTTCCCAAGATGGGCACTTGCAAAAACAAAATTTCCTGAACTAAGGAGATTAAGTGACTTGCCTTGCAATGCACTGGAGCACAATTCAGTGGAAGAAACAGAACCCACTTCCCTGGTAGGAGGTAACAGCCTGGGCAATGAAGTATTTTCCTCCTGCCTGCAATTCTTTGCTTCATTCACTACACCCTTTTTTTAAAATTTTGGTAACAAGTCAGTCAGATATCCTACAGGTAACATTGTCTCCTACAAAGTGACTGAGTTATCTGGGGAGTTTGTAGGAATCCTGTTTCTGCTTTGTCCTCCAAGCCTGATATCTGTTGTCTCCTCCCCAGTCCTACTTCTAGTGGTCTCCCTTCAGCATTCTCCTCTGCCACCCCAGTCCAGCCCTGACCACATCCTACTGCCCCACCCCTCATCCCAGTTTTACTGCTCAGAAATCATACTCAGACCTCTCCACATGTCCTAGACCCCATTCTCTCTCCCAGATTTCCCAGTTGCCAAGTGCCCATTCCTCATCATTCCTTCCAGCTCTCCTCAGTATGGAGGAACTGCAAACAGTGACCACATGGCAGAAACGGGGCAGCTGTCATGGACAGCTCTAGCTGTCCCCAGAAGAGCAGGCAGAACATTTTTCTGAAAAGCTGCAAACACTAATCCTTGGTTTTGTGCTCATTGATGCTCCAGAAATAATTCCAAGGCTGGGGAGCTGGTTACAACTTGTCTGAAATACAAAGTGTGGACAAGATCTAAAATCTTATTAAACCGTGGAATCGTAGGAGGAAAAGAGTGGAGCAAAAACAAGATAAAGGATCCTTCTACTACTCTGGAAAGGTGCCAGAATGAACAGTGAGTGGCAAACTGTTACAGCCCCAAAAATTGGGTACTTAACCAGCAAACAAATCAGAGCCACGATAAAGGGAGGATTTTGCATAGATTGACTAAAAACACGCCATTAAGAAACTCTTATACAACAAGAACAAATATTTAGTTATCTTCAAAGTCCATGAAAGCAGAGTCATCAGCTTCCTTGAAACTGAACCACTGTAACTGTGGATACTTTGTAGTACTTTTATGGAAAAAATTACTGGTCAGGTAACAACCTTGCAGATTCCCTTTGAAGACAGTAAATACAGAATTAAAAAAATACATGTCACATCTCCAGCAAAAGAGAGACCCAAAATCTGAAAGGAAGTTACAATATTTCTGATTTATTTGCCTGGAAAATGGAATCATTTGATCCATCTGGCACTGAAGAACTTGGAGGAAAATCCAGCCCTTTCTTGTGGTATTTGGCAGTCTCATGAAAGGCATTAGAGTTTCTCCACAGATTAGAATGGCTTAGAAACTACTGTCCAGACCACTTCCCGAGAATAAGAGTGTATTTAAGTGGTCAAAAGGATTCTGATTGCAGAAGAGGAAAGGAATTGTCTACTTTAGGTAGAAATATTAGCTGGCCATAGAAAGGTCTAACTTATATACCCTTATTGATATAAGTTTTTTTTTTAGAATGAATGAATCACAATAGTTTTATTTAATCTTCATGAACGAGGGCAAGAAATGAGAGGAGAAAGGTCTCTATATAGCATGTAATGAAATCATACTTCAAAGGATTAAACATGTTGTAAATACTACAGCAAACCCAAATACACTGTTGTTCACACTGCTGGGAAGCAAGGGATGGGTGCAGGCCAGAATTTTTACTTCTCCAGACACTCAGTTTTGAAAACTTATGGAAGTTTAACAGCCTGCAACTGTCACTGATATTAGAGGCTAGAAAAATACATTTCTGTTCTCAGGAAACCTAATCAAGCAAGTTCATCCTGTGTGTAATGCCTCACCAGAAGAATGAAACACCTTGTGGCAGGCAGCTGAAAGGAACAGCAAATAGAAACACTCTGGGAACATTAAAATTTGTCACCCCAAAGATAAAATATGTTGAGTGAACCAAGCTTTCCTGAGCAGCAGAAGTGCAGCACACGAGGCAGCTGTCAGGTGTGAGCCCCACACTGAGCTTGGTGCTGCAGGAGCTGGGGCCACTCCAGGCAGGTGACACACTCAGCAGTGACCCAGGTGCACATAAATGTTTCATACCAGCATTTCTGTGCTCTGCATCATCTCTAACTGTCCTGCTGGGCTTTACTATGCACTTCACAGGCAGCACAGCCTTCTGTTCTACTGCTGAACAAAACAAATTGGAAATTTTCCTCTAAGCCTAGCTAAGTATTTACATCTCATTCTTCACAAAGAAAAAGTTTTTAAGTTCAACCCCCCCCCACAAAAAACCTGGCTGAATATCATCCAGAAATGCAGTTGTGGTCTTCTCTCTTCTCACTTTCTAAGGGGAGCCTTGGGAGCTGGATAAGGATTCATAGTAATTGTTGCTTAAATCAGATATGATTAAGAAAACAGATGGATGCTTAAATATAACACTGATTTTGTGCCTAGAAGAAACAAACCAAAGAGAGTTGGAACTACATCTAATTTATTTTTGCTGGCATTGTGGTTTATTTAAAACTATTATGATTCAAGAATAACTGAATCACTGACAAAGTATGCCTTCTATAACCATGTGTAAATAACTGTGCCAAAACTCAAAATTTTAAATTAATTCAAATATCTGCCTTTCAATTGAAAAACTTCCTAGATTTAACTGTTGTAATTCTTCCATGTATTAAACATTTGGGCAGGAAAAAGATTTTGCAATAAGTCAAGCACATTAAGGCAGAACTTGATAATAAAAATATTTCAACAGACATAAACTAGTTCTGAAAAAAATTAAGGAGTCTTCAGAGATTACAACAAAAACTATTTTTGAATGCCCAGAATGCTCCAACTGAACATAAAGGCTTCTGAAATTTAAAAGAGCATATTTGTTCAAGAAAAAATAACATAAGAACTAACATTCCTCCCCCCCTCCCATAAGGAAGCACAGCCTCAAGGGTGTATAAATTGCCAGAGCTATAAACTACTGTTCAGCATGTGCTGCCTATGCTCCAGCACATAAAAAACATATATAAAAGAGTATCCCCTTCAGGTGTGCAGGACCTCTTCTCCAAATGCTGCCTGAAATCACTAACAGCTGAATTTTTGACTCAAATGCAAACTTAAGGCACCCATTTTTACTTTTACCACTTGTGTTTTGGACAAAACCCTAATGGTTTCTGGTCAATAGCCAGAAGTGGCACTGCTGACCTGGTGAAGGTGAAGAGTTTCTAACAAAGGCAAGTGAACAGAACCTCTGCTCTTCAATAAACCTCTCACTTTTTCAGGGTAAGAAATGAGGAAATGTTAACATACACTGTAAAATCATAGTTGCTAAATTACCATCAAATACTAGGAGCTATCTGTGTAAAATTCATTGTGCACACATGCACATTGAACCTAAAATTATACGATCAAACCCGACCCTGTACATGGACATCCAGCTAAATTTGGACAAAATCAGTCAAATTTATGAAGACAGGGGGGATTTTGTTTGGTTGGTTGTGTTTTTTTACCATCTCTCCCTCAGAAGAGATAAGGACAGCAGAAGTCCTAGAATCCTACAAGAAGATGCAGTAGGGAAGGGGTTGAACTAGGTATAAGTATGTAACAAATCCAATTTTCTACAGTCAAGTTCCATTGCAAAGAAACAGAGAGCCCATGCACGAGGGAAGTGGATTCCATCTCTACTACATTTAATACTCCACTGCTACTAAGTGTTAATGCAATTTACTCATAACATGCAAGGTACAGTCTTAAGGAGAGCTTCTTAGAAAACTTCTTGCTGTCTCAGAGCAAGCAAGGCTAAAGAACTTTGTCTGGTCTCCCTGAAAACAATTTTCTGTCTCCTAAAATGAATGCTTTGCTCTAGATTCCTGACTATGTTACCACATTAGGTTGCTCAAACTTTTTTAAACTTACAGGACTTCATACGATTTGCAAAATTCTTTGAAAAACAGAATGCATAATAAACAAAAAAACCCTCCAAAATGATTTTTAAAACCAACACAAGAAATGGTTGCTTTAACAACACCCAAACACAAACATATATAAACACAAAACACACTCCTAGCAGCAACTGATTTACCTGTGGTTTCCACCTTCGCTCTGAAAGGTGGCAACAAGAAATCTCTGTGCAAGCCTTATAAAAGCCACCTCTGTATGAAAACTCCTTGGCCTTGAATGCTCAGTGCCACAATGAATTAATTAACTGCTGAGTGAGCAGCACTGTGAATGCAAGTACTGACACGCTGTGGACAGATGGAGTACAACACCGTGTCAGCGAGCACTTGTCCCGGCTGCATGATACAGGCTTTTGCCAAAAGGTTCTGACAGAATTCATTTCAGAAGTTATTGGAATTACAAAGGCATGATTGAGAGCATACAATCATTTTTAATGCCCCTGTATCCTTTTGAATACATGATGAAGAAACAGGAATCAAATTGTTCTGTTTAGTCCTTTTCAGTGAACTGCTACAGACCAGAATATTTCAAACCGAGCAGAACTTCTACTCAGCAGAAGCTGCCTGAGTGAACTCAGAGCAGTATTTGTATAAATCATACCATTAGATATGCCTTCCTAGCTGGGATTAACCCAGCAGCAGTGAAGGGCCTGGATGCTGGTGTGTGTCTGCTCTTGCTGTTTGCAGTAACAGAAGGGGGCTGTGCCCTGACAGAGGCTGCAGTCCCACACCTGCTGCACCTTGCTGCTCCCCAGAAGCCAGTGTCATCCTGCCCTAGTCTTTCAGCTGCACATTTAACCCTCTGAACATCTGCCTATCTGACATGCTAACTCTGTGGAAAAGATCCAGATTTTTTTCTTTTCCAGAGCAGTTCTGTTGTTTTAGGAAACATAATTAGGCTTGCAGAGACCTACCCAGTGCCAGGGCTGGTACAGGCAGTCAGAAGGAGCTCTGGGCCAGGATCAAGGTGGTGCCACAGTGCAAACCTTTCCCTTCCTGGATAGAGTGAGCTGTTAAACTGGCTCATTACACCTCAGGGAAAGCATTCAGTCTGAGTAGTTTAAAGAAAAAAGAGAACTAGACACTGGTGTTTGGCTCTGCAGATGAGTCCTGCTGAGATGCTGTAGCTGAAGTTACCTTTCACTGATTTCCAGATGTCAATCTGGATGTCACTGCTCCCCAGCCACTCCTGGTACCTCGCTTTCTCCCAGAGCAGTTTCACTGGAAGGTCAAACTCTCCCTCTTTGCTCCCTCAAATCTTTAGAATTATGCAAGCAACATTTCCAAACCACTCTCCTCTAATTATACACTATGTTTCCAAATCATACTGATTTTCCTTTTTAAAAGTGTAAGTATGTTTTATGACTCTATAGTAAACACATGGATTCTACTTAAAAAAAGTCTATAAAGTGATAATTGAAAAAGGAAGTACAAAAAATCCTGGCAAAAAGTAATCTATAAAGAGAAATTTACAGCTGAGGAACTGAGTTCAGTCATGTTATTTCTTCTATTTCCTTCACTGTAAATAATTTGGATTTCAATTTATGGGAAAAAAAAAGGGGTTTGTTTCTCCTACTATAAATTCAGCACCTTATATTATATCCCTGTCAGCAGACCAATACTGCATATCTGCCAAGGCATGAAAAGAAAAAAAAATAAACTCTACCTGGAACCCATTTAATCTCCATTCCTATATCCTTTTCTTCCTGTTTTTTCTCTTTTTCTTGGATACTTTGCAAAAGTTCTCTGTACTTGGCAATTTGCTCTTCGTCATCTTTTTGGCTTTTCCTGGGTTTGTCATCTTCCATTTCATTAGCAACATCATCATCTAGGAGGAGAGAGCAAAGTTATCACAGAGAAAGTTATCAAGAAAGTGAGCAACTGAAGTTAATCTTTAGGAAATAAACCTAACACACACACACATTATTTCCAGAAGATAATATAAAATATTTTCATCTGTTATTACCCCACACAGAGTAGCCAGTTTAAGAATTCCCTTATTTAGATGAAATAAAAATAGTATCTGAAAAGACAAAAGACAGTTTGTCCAGTAAAGGAGATCACTGACTGGACACAGCATCCTTCACTGCATTTTAAAATTATTAGTTTAGAGTCCCTTCCAGCAGAGCAGAACATAAAACTCCAAAACCAGCCCTTCCAGGCCTTTGTGTAGATGGGCATTACAGCTGCTAATTTCCAGTCAACTGGGACCTCTCTGATTATCCAGGACTGCCCAAAATGCTGGCAAGTGGCAAAGTGAGCAGGTGATATCTGCCAGCTCCCTCAGTACCCTTGGGTGGATCCCAGGTGCCCCACAGACCTGTGTGTCTCTGAGTGGTGCAGCAGATCACTGACCATTGCCATTTGGACTCAGGGGGCTTCTTTCTGCTCCCTGTTCCTGTCTCCCAGTTCAGGTACCCAGAGAACTGGCATTCCTATTAAAGACTGAGCCAAAGGAGGCATAAAGTACTGGAGTATTTCCCTCATTCTTGGTCACAGTGCTTACTCTACATCCAGTAAAGGATGGAGATCCTCCTTAGCTCTCCTCTTACTGCAAATGTATTTATAGAGACAATTTTTGCCTTCCACGGCAGTAACCAGGTCAAGTTCTAGCTTGGTTGTGACCCTTCTAATTTTCTCCCTGCATAACCTCCCAACACCCTTGTAGTGCCCCTGAATTCTGAAGTTCATAATCCCTCCTTTCTTTCCAAAGTTCAGCCAAAGCTCTCTGCTCAGCCAGGCTGGGCTCCCTCCCCACCGGCTCATCTTTGGCACGGCACGTGGGGACAAGTCAGCTGCAGCTGCTTTTCCACTTTCCTCATCACAAGCTGAGATCTAAGAGGGAAGCATCTGCTCATCCAGAAAGCAAAAGGCAACTCTGTTTTGAAGACAAGTAGAAAAAGAAGACATTTGGTGGTTTCTTCTTCCTAGTGTCCTGAGAAAGAAGAAGCTGTACCGGATGGGAACTGAAACAAGCCTTGAGCTAAAAGAGGATCCCTAGAACCTGGATAGGCAAGGGGCTACCAGCTTGTATTTATCATTCATTTTGCTAGGAGAAATTTAAGTGGCAATGCATATTGTCATTCTTTCTCATTGAGATAGAACTTATATTTCTTCTGTCAAAACTACCAGTTTTAAAACAAAGGTTCAACGTCGCCTTCAAAAGAACTGGAGGAGCTTTTAATTCTGTAAGCAAATAAAGCACATTTGACAACAGCTGCAAGAAAGGAAAGTGAGCTGAGTATGTTCTCAAAGTTTGTTCAGAGTTCAAATAACCTTGTCAGTGGCTTTCAAGTATCACGCTGCATTGCACAACATCAGGAACCACTTTCTGATGGATATTAAGGCAGCACTGCTTTCTGCCAACAGCTTGTTCAAAGGCTTTTTGAACAAAACACACAAACCAAAAAAGTTCTGGTGTATTAACTGCTGCACTGCAAGAGAAAGACAATCAATCTGGGAAGGAGAAAAAGGCAAAAACTGATGAAATTTAGATATAAAATACAAGTATATTCATAATGTTTTCAAAAGAAAGTAGTAATAGAAATGTTAAAAGATTTTAAAAGAATAATGTTCAAATTGTGAGGCTGGTTAGGAACATTCCAGTACAACAATTTGTTTTTAAAAGATGACATTAATACCAAATATAACCACATGTAGAAGTTCAAAATATAAAATTGGTGACTGGCAGCTGAGTTAGCTGAGAACACGTTCTTGTAATCACAGGGTTGTGAAGAGATTGTGTTCTTAGTTTAAAAAGATTATCTTGCAATAGCTGAGTAAAAGATTCCTTTTTTAAAAAACCCTCAGCCTTAGAAACTAAAGACAGTAGAAAACTTGTAGCAGATATAACATCTGACAAGAGGTCTGCTGCAAAGCAGAATTTTTTTAAACATGAGGGAGAATTTTCTTTCCATGATGTAATGGCAAAGCAGAAAACTCAGCTACTGACTTGGATGCTGATGGCCATACCATAAAAATTGCCATAAATGTCTCAATTCTATCCAGGGTAGTTATTCTAATTCAGATAGATAAAAAATAAAAACCAAAATACATACAGTGCATCCAGACCCATAGAATTAAAACTAAAAAGCCTTACATTCCAGTGTTCAAGAATCAAGTCTGAGGTAGAGGTTTTTGCACTGCATGCTAAGAAAAATTAAATGTGTTGATGTCAGTCTTGAGCTAGAAAATAATGTCAAAGAAAACACTGGGGTTTAAGCCCATTTTCCCCACATTCCAAGCACTTCCTGAAGAAGGAGTTGTGGAAATCCCATTAGTTCATCCCAGTCATAATAAAAAAAATGGAAAAATTTAGAATACAAAAAGAAGATTATTCAAAGCCTTTCAGAGCTGATGCTTTTTTGTAAGATTTTTCAGGGAGAAAAGATGGTGGGAGAAGAGAATGCAAACAGAGAGATAACAGCAAATGAATGGTAAACATTGAATTATGGAATTGTCTTACATTTTTTTTTTTGCATTTCCTTCATGTCTGTGTAGTCTGACCATTGAGGGGTGTGCACTGGGTGTAGTTTTAAACCTGCCCTTGCAAACCAGGTGAGTTTGGGAGCTGCAGCCTTTCAGCAGCTGTCTGTGCAGAGGTGACCTGGCACCACGAGAGCCACGCCCCTGAGCCAGCACACCTAAGGCAAGGTGAACACTCTGGCAATCCCAGTCAGTCCTGGCTAGGGACTCACAGAGCTGCAAAAGCCCAGGGAGATGTGCTCCTCAACTCCAAGTTGCTGGACACCTCCAACAGTTCGTATGAACTTTCTAGAAGGAATGCTGACACGACCCTTCGTGGCCTTCCAAAACAAACCCAACCCAACAGTCCCTGCAAACGTGCTTTGGGAAAGTATTCCAACACCTGCATCAGTTGTATCAAGCTTCTGATGCTTCACAGAAAGAAAATAATCAGGCTGTGGTATTTGTATTCTGAAATTTCCATGGAATTCCACCCAGGTTTGGCCAACTCATAAACTGCTAAACCCTCTTGCTTCTTCTTTCCAGAGACAATAATAAATAACTGCATGTTCTACTTCTGTCACCCTCCATCTCTTAGCCTTCTGTAGTAGCTTTAACAAACATAAACACATGTGGCTACTGCTCATTTTTAAGAGAAAAAGGCTGTACTGTTATCTAATAAAATGCTATACATGCATTTAAATTTAGATATGTAGTCATGAGTTATGGCACCGAAAAGATTTCAGAACTATAAAAAGATTTAATGACTAGTCTGATTCTATTTAACCTTAATTATTGAAAATAAGATGGAGCAGCATTATTTAAACAAAAACTCCTCCCTCCCAAACACTACATTTTCTTTCTCTGCACTTGTGCACCTCTGGCCTTGGGGCAGCAGCACAAAACAAAACCTACTGGCTTTGTGGAGTCTTATATTGGAAGTCAAATGCCACAGGAGATTCAGATTCTGCTGAGGAGAGCAGGGATCTACACAGAGTTTCCTGCAAGCCTGGTGGTGCTCAGTGCTTGGACAACTCTTAGGCTAAACTTTAGGCTGCCCTTTGTGGAGTCACAGCTTGGACCCAAAGATCCTCATGGGTCCCTTCCAACTCAGGATATTCCATGATTCTATCAAGACCAGCTGATCTTAAAAAGTCATATAAAAGTATTTTATCATATAGTTTGTTTCAGTATTTGTGTGCTGTGCAAAGCAGAACAGCAGAAAAGATGTTGCTCTTGTAAAGATGAAAAAAAAACCCAAAACCAACAGATTAAAAGCTTAGACATAAACCCCATAATGCTTAATTTGAAGCATATTTAAAATGCCATAAACTAAGTCACTAAGTCAAAATAGCAATTATGAGCTAGATTTGATGAATGCCACAAACATTTCCTAACTGGGATAAATGTAACCAAGTAACAGAAAATTAAGAGAAGCAATGTAAAGGAGAAATTTTGTGCTATGAACCACAACATTCCAGGTCTCTGAAATCTTTGATGCTACAGAACTGTTGTTAAACAGTAATACTAACTTTCATGAAGCACATATTTTAAGTAGAAAAATTCCATGGAAAAAAAAGTATTTAGAACAGGCCAACAAAAACCCATTTAAAAATAAAACATTTCAATAAGTTTGAAAAGTAGGAAGAGAAGTCCAGGACATTTTTTCCTCCTTATCAGACTCCTACATTTCCATTCAAGCAGCTGCCATTGATTTTTCCCATTTGTGCATAGCACCACGTTAATTCTGCTGGATGGAACCCTGACAGATGGAATCCTGTTTTGTATCACAGAACTGAATGGATAAAATGTCAGGAACACATTGAAGCCATGACAACATAATTCCTCTATTAGTAACTTACTAATTTGAATCTAGACATTTCCAGGTTTAAAATTTATTAGTGTGACAAGATTATTTAAGGTCATTTTTTTTTCCCCTTCCCAGCAATGGAATTTTACTCTTTAAAATTCCTGAAGTGTTGTTCACATGAAAATTTGCTTTCACCACCACCCAATCACAGGTACTTCTCTTTGGCATCATGGTAGCCTGTACATGAGAAGATGGAAATGCTTTACTCTGCATCCCCTGCTCCCCTTCACAGACTTCTCTAAGACTGCTAGAGAAAGTGAAGCTCACTTCAGTGCAGTTTGTGAGTTTTTATGTAAGGTGAGGACATTATTGCTGTCAAAATAATGCCAAGATCAGTTTGCTGCCACAAGATTTCCCAACTCTATAACCAGAAGAATCTGTAATATTTTTTTTTTGTAGGCTCATCTCTGATTGCAGCAACCTGCTTTACTGAGGTATAAAGTAATTTTAACATCTGTTGGAAAGACCTAATTAAGGCTTAATGAAATTTGATTTGCCTGGTAATCTAGGCAGTATATATTACTAAGAGCAAGGATGAATTTTAGAATGAAAACAAGCAATTTAAAGCAGGAATTCAAACATTGCTGCACCATATGCAGAAGACTCATGTACCTTACAAAGTTAGATGAAATTCTCTTTGTATTCTTAGGAGTATGTGAATCAAAAAGCATTTGAAAGGTGTTCCTGTTCATTTAGTCATTATCCACCTTGCATTTCAAACTGGGACTTTTCCTCTGAAAAGGAAACACTTTAAGTTCTATGGGCCTATAATTTATCTCAGAAATGAACAGATTAAAAGCAGATATTGCCAAACTTGACAAAGAGATGTCAAGATAACCTGAAAAAGAGAGGGGAAAAAAAGGGAGTAGGAGGAGAAATAAAATGCAAGAAAATTATTTTCCACTCAGAGGTGCAAGCTCCTATTTAGAAAGCAGCTACTGCAGTCCAGTGGAAGGTGTCCCTGCCAATGCAGGGTGTTGGAGCTAGATGGTCTTTCAGGTCCCTTCCAGTCTGAACCATTTAGTGATTCTGCCCAGGGCCTCAATAATTATACAACAAATATAATACTGGCCTTGTAAAAGATGACATTCAAAGCATTTTCTATAGATATGCCATTTAAATACTTAAATAATTTGTATCCAAAACCCTGCAGCTCATGACTTTGTGTACAGCTTTTATTATCAAAGTACCTTGCTGCTGTTCCTCCTCTTCTTCACTTGATGAAGCCAAATAAGCTTGAAAATCCATGTCAAGGAGCTCCTCTTTGTTAAAGGTTCTGCTGAGTGATGTCACTCGCTCATGGTCTGTCTCATCCCACGTGATATCTACCTTAAAAGTAAGAATGCCAGTTGTATGGGCTGGAACACTAAACACTGTAATGCTGTCTTTTTAGGGAAAACTATTTTATACTTTCAGTATAAACCTGTTAGAATGCTCTCTACAACAACTCACTATAACCATTTAGTAACGTGAATTTAACTACAACATTTTGGAATTTATTCTACAGTCAGTTTCAACGAGGTTGAGCTACAAGGAGAGCTGAAGGAACCTCCTCGTGCACTGAATGGTTCTGTAACAGCAGCTCCCATAACACAAAACCTCTGTAAGCCAAATCTCCTTTGTGGCAGCAGATAGTGGTGTTGAAGCAGCCACCAGCCCCTCTCTTTTCCTCTTCCAGCAGCAATTCCCTGCTGGAACCACACAGGGACTGCAGCAGAGACAATGAGAGTGTCTGTGCAACTGCACCCTCAGCCAGAACGTGCAACAGATCTGACTGAAAAAGGACCCAGCAGAAAGAACTCATTTCTCAACTAATCACTTCTCCAGTTTGGTTCACTTCATGGCCAGATGGAAGTTTTGGCTGTCAGCAGGACAGAGCAGGAATGGATGGCTACAAAGAGGGGAAGCAACTGTTGAAGGCTGGCATTACTACCAAAAAAGTTCTTACTGATTTATACACCAACATCCATTTCAAGCAAATTAAAAGATTCAACTGGAAATAACAAAGTACTTTCATGTGCAACTTGTCACAGAGATATAACAAGGTCAAAATTCAGTATTTAATTTGTAACAGAGAAGCCCAATTTACTTTAAAATCCAAACCAGGGTTACAACCTGTGGGTCCATAGCATGCCTTAATCTTTTAATATGTTTGATGTCTTTATTTTGAAATGGTGGAGATAATCAGGAATCTTTTCCCCAGTGTATATATCATTCATAAGCTCACAGCAAAGCTAAACAAATAAGAAAAACATTACAAAGACACTGTAAAGATACCTTTGATGTTCCCATAGCAGCAGATGTGAAGTACTTTGGCTTATAAGCAGCTATGTTTACTTCTGAGGCTACATCTTTTGGCTTATCATCAAATGTAACATTATCTGGAATAAATCTTAAAGGCAAATAAAAAATGTTATTCTTCAAATAGACTGGGAAATTGCATAGTACAAACAGTCTAAGCTTTCATGAGTATGGTACATCAGCATGAAAGAATTAGCTCAAATAAAAAGGGGGTAAGCCTGAAAAAGGAACAAAAGAAATGGACAAGAACTCCACACATGTAAGATTCACTGCCTGGCTTCTGCAGAACTGTTCCACAGGTCCTCAGTGTATAACAACACCCTGTTTGAAGAATTGCAGTTTTCAGTCTGGTGTAAACAGGGGCACGGGTGGTTTTTGGGGTGCTTTTCTTTGTTTTAAGAACCATCTCTTCAGAAAGTTTAATATTAAAAATTAGAAAGGAAAAAAAAATGAATGAAATAAGATTTGGAAACCTATGAATAAGAAATTCTAAACCTTTTAGGAAAGCCTGCTATATCTTGAAAGTTTTAATTAGTAAGGAAAAAAAAAGTTAAAAAGACCAAAGTCAAGAGTAACAACTGGAGAACTTAGTTTAAAAAAACCCCCAAAAATCTATATGAGAAATTACTTGTGATTTTTTTTTAATCTTTGCAAATGTAATCTGATAAATAGTATTCAACATTAAAATTTTAAAAAGCAGAAGATTAAGAAAATCATTGGAGAATTTCAAACAGCTGTGTTTGTTGCAAAACATTATCAGTGTTTAAAATGATGAAAAGTTACATGTTCCCTTAGCAAAGAAGTCTTTTCCAAAATGGTTCAAAGCAAATTAACTGAGTTCCTCTAGAAAATGACTCAAAGCAAAAAGTCCTTTACTTTCACTGACTTCCAACAGTGTCCATAACAGAGGCCCCAGCAGACAAACAGGGTTTTTGTCACAACTTTTTATGATTTGGTAATTTTTCTCCTTAGAATGAAAGGGGTTTTTTGCAACAAAAGGAAATACTAACAATAAAGCAAGCCATAATTTAAAATCCTTTCTTCCCCCAACATGACTTTTGAAATATCAGAGCATCCAGCTCATTCCCAAGGACTAACATATCAATGGCAGCTTTGTGACAACAGCAGCAATAATCTTGCTCTGTGGTAAGGAATCACAAAAAAGACCCACTTCTGGACCCTTGGGGAGAGAAAAAGAAAAAAGTTTCATTTTGTGAATCCTATCACTTTGCTTTTGTCATTGTTGCTTGAGGATATAATCAGAACTTTTTACCTGGCTTCTCTGAAAATAGACTCTCTATGCAGAGATCCTCTTGAACTTCCCATATTACAATAAAAATGGTCAAAAAGAAGAAAGAAGAACCAAAGGGAAACCTAACAACTCACTAGATGCCAAATTTATCTCTGTATCTCATTTTGGTTACAGAATAAAGTCAATATAGTTTACTCCAATTATTATAAATTATTATAAACTGCCTTTAATTCATCTTCCCTGGCCCAAAATGCAAAAGTATCACCAGTAGAGTTACCTCAGGTCTATGAAAGAACAGCTACTTTCAAATTCCAGTCCATCACATTCCTCATAAATTTTATTGGCTGTTTCAGGAGAATCACATTCTACAACTGCATAGAAGTATTTCAGTCGCTTAAACTGATATTCCCTCAGTTTTTCCCTATAAATCCTGCAAAAGTGGAGAAAAGACTAGTCAGATGAGCTGGTTTTAACACCTTGTTATTTGCAAAATCTTTTAATTCAACTCATTAAAAACGTGCACCAATCAACCACTCTCCTATTCTTATAAGATTAGATGTTAAACAGCACCAAGTTCCACCAGCATTGAGTTTTCTTCAAGTAAAAAGACTATTTCAGACAGTTTTATGAAGTGTAAAATTTGTACATGACTCCACTGAAAGGTCACAGGGGTGAGGTTCAGTGAATCTGAAGGCACAGGTATCCCTGAGGCACCCCTGGGACACCTGGATTTCTGTGTGTGGGATTCCAGGTGCTCTCAGGCCCACTGAGAGGTAAATCCAACACTTCAGGGTGCACCTGGATGCACACAGTGCAGGTGACCTCAGAACGTGCTCCATGTCTCTCCTGACACACTAGGGGATGTCTTCAAAGGGATCTGCCCTCATTTTAGAAGCACACAGATATCCTAAATGCAGGGCAGTCCAGCAGGAGGCATTATACAAATATGGCCCCAGTCAGGCTGCCAAACATCTGGAAATTGCAGAAAAATATCAAAGCGAAACCTTGAACAAAAATTTTAAAAAGGCAGCAAAGGCATGCCTGAAGAAGAGGTAGCACTGAGGAGCTCAGCCTAGGAGGCCAGGGCTGCTCCTGGTGGCACTCAAGAAATCTCAGTCTGGGAATTCTTAGATTCACAGATAAGAATTTTGACAGTGAGCACTAGAGGGAGTTTGCTGCACAAATGGCAATTTGTACAGGAGAAATGCTGGGTTTTATTTGTATTTGTTTTTGTATGTATTTGTTCATTGATTATTCCAATGAGCTACATCATAAATTTTTTAACTCACATCAACAAGCAAGTCTTTTTAAGGTTCATCATAATGCATTTAGTAAATGCACTGATAATGAACCAGTGCCTGCTGTAAAACAACCTTTGACAATAACTAAAAAATTCAGGTATCCACAGGACACTTCCACATATGAACTCCTGGAAACAGGAGTTGATTTGGATTTCCCCTAAGAATTAAACATGGTATATCTCTCATTCAAAGACAAAATTAAAATTAATACCCATCATCCTCTGTGGTATTCTCTGGAAGATCAAACAGTTCCACAGGTCCTTTTTGTTCTTCCTCTTTCAATCTCTCTTTTCCAAACTCTGAAGGATAAATCTACAAATATAACAACATAAAAAAAATATTTTAACTGTGGTGTAATGTACATTAGCTAAGGAAAAAAATATCTCTGTGAAGGCTTCTACACTTCAGTTTTTATTTAGGATTAGTAAGGAGATCAATTCTATAAACTTTAATACCTTCCTAATTCAAACATAGGGAAAAGACAGCAGAATGACCCAACTGCCTGCTAGGAATTTGAGGCAGATGAAGAACAACAGGAACCCTGACTTTATTCATTGTACTGTGGCCCTTTCCAGAAAGGGGTATCTGATTAACATTTCTCAGAGAGCTGAGGCAGACACCAATAATGGAAAAATGTAACTTAATTGGCCAGAATACAACCAATTTCTTAGTAAGGTCTAAGGCTGGGTCTTAGGTCTAAGGCTGGGCTATCTGCCATACAGACCACTGCATATTAAACTAATCAAGGAAATTTAGTCTCCTCCTAGAACTGAGAACTTCAGAATTAGTCTCAGAAAACCAGCACTGAGAGCCAACCTCACAAACATGAGAAGTCAATGGTTTTGGCTTCTAACTGCCAAATAAATGTCTGTTACAGCAAGTTAAATTGTAACACAGTTTCTCTTTAAACACATGAATATTTCTTTTGGTTCTCCACAGCACTGTCTTAATTCTTATTCTGTAGTCTATTTTTTTTTAACAGTAAAAGTCAGTACTCCTTTTAGAAACCAGGTCTTACCTTAACAGAAAACACTGTTCCTCCTTTGGGTGTGAAAGAATTAAATAGAGCCAGCAAATCCTTAGCCTTCAACCTATCCCAATCCATATTACAAACTGCCAATCTACGTGTAATCTGAAAGAAAAGAATATAAAATTCATAGGTTTAATTGCTGACTGATGTGGGGAATACACAATTCTCTAGCAGAACTCAGTGGTAAAAATCAAAGTCAGCAATAAACTTTGCTGAAAAAAAATAAAAGCAGCATTGTTGTCATGACTTTTTAGCACTTGAAGTAGCAAAGAAGCAGCAATTACCAGAGCACATAAAAAGGACATAAATAGTGAAGCAGCACAGAACAGACTGCACCAATCACAGACTTAGAACTGCTGCAACAACACAATCACTTAGGGTTTTGTTATCATCAAACACTGTTAGTCTCAGGAGCAACCACTATCACTATTGTGACAGCACTAGAGCACTGATTGTGCTAGCTGTGAAGTCCTATTTCACTGTCCCATGATGCCTTAATTTCTTAAAGTGTGAGTTAAATATCTAAATTTTTGAAAAACGAAGAAANGTGTGAATAAAAAATCAAAATTTTTAAAAAAAAAAAAAACTAAAAAAAAAAAAAAAAAAAAAAACAAAAAAAAAGCCAAAACAAAAAAAAAAAACCAACCAAACGAAAAAAACCCCAAAAAAAACCAAAACCAACAAGAACAACAAAAAGAAAAAGAAAAAAAAAAAGAAAAAAAAAGAAAAAAAAAAGAAAAAAAAGCAGTACTATTTAAATTCTGGAATTTCTGAAAGGCTCAATTTTGTTTGTCCTTTCATCTGTAGACAGCTTATCCACAGGTACAGGTAAGTGTGCTTAGGGGAAAAGGAGATACCAGGGAAAACTGCAAGTCTCTCATTCTCAGACAATTTCATCATCACTTCCATTTTGTCACTAAAAGGTTGAAAAATGAGAAATACTTCCACAAACTGTTCCACAGATGACAACTCAACACTTCTGAGCAGGTCATGCAGCTCCTTTTCACATGCAAAGCGTCGTTACCTCATCTCCACGAGGGGCGTCTTTGTCCAGCTCCCGCCAGGAGTGCTCGATCTCCGGCTCCTTTGGAAACAGCTCGTTTAAATCCTCCTCATCCTCTGAGCTCGTTTCAATGTTCCCTATGCCTCTGGCCAGATCAGGCCCACCATCACTGTCTTCATCATCTTCTGAGTCACTGTCACCTTCACCCATTTCCTCATCATCTTCTGGCTCCTCTTCCTCGCCTGTTTCTCCCCCATCTTCTGATTCCTCTTCTGATTCTGCATCCTCACTCGCAGAGGTTTCCTCATCTAACTGGCCTTTAGATTTTACACTTTGGTCACAGATGTCTGAGCACAGAAAGATAAACATCACATACATTCTTTATGTTAGAATTACACAAGACCCTTCACAAAAAGGAAAACTTCAGGGCTTTTTCATACCTATTTACAGGACTCCTGATAACGATGCAGGAGCAAATAACAGAAAACATCAGCGTTGCCTCTTTTGTTTGTCTGGTCTGGTCTAATCTAATTTAATTACCCTTTAGGCCCAAAACTGTATTACCAATCTCAACTGTAATTAAATATTCTATTTTATTTATATTACAGAACCAACAGGTAGAAATCTATTTAATAACAGAGGCTGCACACAGGCAGGACCACTATAAATAAAGTTTTTCTTCAAGTTACCTGTTCTTTCTAATCCCCTCCAATATTAATGGCTCAATGCTGCCTTGTTTACAATTTCAGTCCACAAGTTGTGACGTGCCTTCATGGTGCACAAATCAGTGCATCTATCTGCTGTTCAGTTTGATAAATACAGCAGTTATAAATTTTACTTTCCTAACTAACCAACAATTAAAAGGACAGGGATGTTCACAATCTTACTGAAGAATCAGAACTGATTCTATACAGAAATGACCAACTCCAATCCTTCAGCAGCTCTGAATCTGAGTCAGTCAGCTATTTTATTACTAACCCTGCAAAATATCTCCCATAGATAAAGCAAAAGCATCATCATCCAAATAAACACAGCTGAATTCTCCTTGTCATTTGAACAACTAACCTGATTCTTTTATTTTCCCTCCTAGGGAGTGGTCCCTCCTGGGAGCTTTGACTGACTTAGCAGCACTTGCTTGTGAAGACTTTTCCTTGTTTTGAGTTGGAATGGATCTTCCCCCTGAGGCACCTCCTTGCTTGTTTTCCCCTCTGGCTGAAGGGCCCTTGCTTCCCCGAGAGCCATCAACTTCCACTGCAGGTTCCTCTGAGTCCTCTTTCAAGCTGAGCTTGGATTTACTTTTTTGTCCTTTCTTTTTAAGATCATTCAATTTAGTCACTGCTTCACGTGTTTGGTCCACTCCTTGTTTGGCTTTTTTGCTCTCCTCCTTTGGGAGGCCACCAGCAAGGCCTTTTGCAGAACCTGCATCTCCTTTACCTTTAGCTTTCTTCTTCTTCTTTTTCTTCACGGCGAGCTCGTTGCCGTCGCCTTCTGAAAGATCAGAGTCAGATTCTGACAAGGCATAAAACTTCCTGAGGTTCTCTGCAGAGCTGTAGCTAACAGGGCGGCCTCTTTTATCCACGGTGTACCTCAGCTTGAACTTCTGGTCGTGGAACATGGCTCGGAATCTCTTGTCAATCTTGACTTTGCGCTCCTTCTCGGGCATCTCCCAAAACCGCGGGTCCCTCGCCACGCAGCTGAACCTCCCATCGCTCAGGATTTCCTCCTGGCATGACATTTTTGATGCCACTGAAGGCTTGGACATCTACAACACAAGGAAAAAACCCCCAAACAATTCAGGTTTTAAAAACCCTCAACCGATTAAGACAGATTTAGATACGGAACTGAAGAGAAAACAAGGATGAAATAAAGTTGGATTTCTCACCTATACCTAAAAAGTTCTTTCTCATAGCTCATGCTGTGGTTGGAAGGGACCTCAAAGATCACCTGGCCCAACATTTTTTGGCAAAAGCACAAAAACTGAATGACCTTCCTAAAGCTTTCAAAGAGGTCAGAACTTTTTTAATACTCTAAGTCAGCACCTGCCATTATTTGCACTGAGAGCACTCTCTCTTCCCACACAAATAACTCTTGTTGCACACAAACACTTTTTGTGCAGTTACTTGCAATGACTTTTGTAATTTTTGTATTAATGTTGTACTGCAATTACTCTTGTACTTATGTATATCTTGTATATGCACGATGGCCCAGCACTCTGTCCAGCCAAATCCTGTAGGTGGGATTCCACTTCCCTGGGGAGATGATTCCAGTGGTTGAATGTGCTCACTGAGGAAAATTTCCCTCTTCTATCCAAATGGAATCTGCCCAGGAATAACTTGTACCTGTTACCCCTTGTCTTTTGCTTGTACAGAGTCTCCATCTTCTCTGTGGCCACCTTTTCAACACTGGAACACGAGGGTAAGGTCTGCCCTGCCCTGGAAAGTTCTCCCTCAAGGCTGAACAAACCCTGCTCTCTCTCTGCCTTTCCTCACATGGCAGCTTCCCAGTCCTCTGGCCATCCTTGTGGCCTTTCTCTGGACCCTCTCCAGCCTGTCCACATCTTTTTTGTATGGCAGGAACCAGAACTGAACACAGAATTCCAGATGTCACCTGACAAGCACCAGGTGGGATAATGACCTCTGTACCTCTGCTGGTGGTGTCTGGTTGATGGAACCTGGCACTAACAGATTTAAACCAGTCACCAATAATCCTGTGCCTACCACAGTCTCAGCCACAAATCTTTGCTTTGTCAGCTGTGCTGGCAGCCCAGAAATCCCCTGAGCCCTGGGCTGTGTCCAAAGCTCCAAGGACAAGAGGTGAGGAAGGGAATTCTGCCCCTCTGCTCTGCTCAGGTGAGAGCCCACCTGCAGGGCTGTGTCCAGATCTGGGCTCCCAGCACAGGAAGAACATGGAGCTGCTGGAGCAAGTCCAGAGACCACCAAGATAATTAAAGGGATGGAGTTCCTCTCCTAGGAGAAAAGACTGAGAGAATTGAAATTGTTCAGCCTGGAGAAGAGAAGGCTTCAGGAGACCTAACTGTGGCTTTCCAGTATTGGAAGAGAGCTACAAGAAACACGGAGAAAGCCTATTTACAAGGGTCTGCAGTAACAGGACAAAGGAGAACGGCTTCAACCTGTTAGAAAGTATGGTTAGATTAGACAGGAAGAAAAAATTCTTCCCGGTGGGGGTGGTGAGGCCCTGGCAGAGGGTGCCCGGAGAAGCTGTGGCTGCCCCTGGATCCCTGGAGTGTCCCAGGCCAGGCTGGATGTGGCTCTGGGCGCCCTGGGATAGGGGAA
>VXBQ01011930.1:750360-789717 GCA_013400175.1 Phainopepla nitens | reverse complement strand
CTCCAGGGTCACCTCCAGGGTCACCTCCAGGGTCACCTCCGGGGTCACCTGCGGGGCCATCTCCGGGGCCATCTCCGGGGTCACCTCCAGGGTCACCTCCAGGGTCACCTGCGGGGTCACCTGCGGGGTCACCTCCCGGGCTGTGGCACTTCTGGGCCCCGCGGCTCAGGGACGAAATGGAGAAGCTGCAGCGGGGCTGCTGAGGGCGCTGGAACACAAGGCCTCTGAGGGAGCTGGGGTGTTCAGCCTGGAGAAAAGAAGGCTCAGGGGTCGCCTTGTCACTCTCTGCAGCTCCCTGGGTGGAGGCTGTAGCCAGGTGGAGGTCGGTCTCTTTTTCCTAGGCAGCAGCGATAGGATAAGAGGACATCTTACCGTCTCCAAGCTCTGCCAGAGGAAGTTTAGGTTGGACATGAGGAATTTCTTCACAGAAAAGAGTGATCAGACGTTGGAACGGGCTGCCAGGGAGGTGGTGGAGTCGCGTCCCTGGAGGTGTTTAAGGAGAGACTGGACGTGGCCTCAGCGCTCCGGTTTAGTTGACAGGGTGTTATTTACTAATAGGCTGTGCTTGCTGATCCCAGAGGCCTTTTGCAGCCTCAGGGATCTGTGGCTCTGACGGGCGGCTCTCCCCGCAGGTCGGCGGCAGGATCGCGGACCGGGTGTTCGACATCGCCAGGTGAGCCCCGCCCTGCCCGAGCTTCCACTGCGGGCTGCTCGGGGGCTGAGCTCAGAAAGGCCCTTAGGGCTTACCACGTGAAACTTCCTATCGGCTAAAATTAAAAGTATTTGAAGACTTGGTTATGTTCTTTGTTGTTAATTTTATCCCTCAGAACGTTTCCTCTCGCTCTGGATGTTGGCTCTGGAAGAGGTTACATAGCTCAGCACTTAACCAAGGTACTGTCTCTTCGTACTTAAAAGTATTTAAAGAAAGTTCTTATGTGTCCTCCCTTTCAAACTGGGCTCTGTTACAACTTAGAACAACCATCTTAGTCTTGATGAGGTAAATCTTCCCCACCTCTACCCCTCTACTTGTAGTTATCGCGTCCCTGGGTGTGTTGTGCAGGCTGCTCTTAATTTATTGCCACTGAATACTGGACAAGTGGTAGTGCTAGGGAAGTTACCTGTTATAATACAGCTAACTTTTAGATTTGTGTAGGAATATGTGGGGTTTTGGTGAATCTATTGGCCACAGTTAGTTGTTAAAGAGAAGTGTCGTTATGGAGACTTTGCAGCCATTAACAGTTTACTCTTCATAAACCACGCTGTAAGTAAAGGTGCTCCCTTGGCTGTTAATCCATGGTTTTTGTTTAACTAAGTTTATGCCTAAAATTACAGAATGTCTTTTTCTTTTACCAGTCCTGCCTCAGCTGTTCTCCCTGGGAGCAGGTGCCACACTGGGTGGGGAAAAGTGCTTTCTGCTTTATAGAAAGCTTTTATCTAGAGTGGTAAAGATTCTTTCTAACTTACTATAAATAGGTGTAAATGCCAAAAAATTACTTCTGCGCATTTACAAAATAATTTCATTTAATAGACTTCTAAAACTTTGTTTCAGGAAACAATTGAAAAACTTATTCAAGTTGATATCGCAGAGAATGCTTTAGTAAGTAGCTTTTTGAATGCTAAAGTGCTTCAATTCTGTAGTGCAGGAAAGCAAAAGAAATGAGTTTCTGATGAGCTGTCTTTCTTCTAACCCAACGTTAGAAAAATGCTGTGGAATCTGAAATTCCAACAGTCAGGGTCGTGGCTGATGAGGAATTTCTTCCTTTCAAAGAAAATACATTTGATCTTGTTGTCAGCAGCTTAAGGTATGTATTACTAATTTATTTATTTTGTTTCATTTAAGTTGTTAATATATTCTTTTCAGAGTGGCTTTAAGAAAATAAATCCAGCAAAGATTACTAGTCCATTAAAAAGCAATAAGAAATGTGCTTGCATAGTTAATATGAGCATGCATTAGGATAAATTGCTGTCCTGGTGATTCTTCCTGTTTTGTTTGTTCAGTTTCCTTCAAAACACTTGGAGCTTCTCTCTTTCCTGCATTTTGATGAACTAGTCTCCAGGACTTGCCTTTTCTCACCAAAAAAAAAAAAAGAATAAAAAATGTTCCATGTGGATAAACTTGTGTTGTTGTTTGGTATCAGTTCCAAGCAGGTGTTTCAGCATGGTTGCACCTGGAGAAACCATTTTGTGGCTTTGGTTCCTGAAACTTACTTAGCTAATTAAGTAGTTACTGGCAATTCCTAAATTTGATTTAATCTGAAATTATAACATTTCTGCTTCTGTTATTTCAGTTTACATTGGGTGAATGACCTTCCTAAAGCTTTCAAAGAGGTAAGAACATTTTTAATACTCTAACTCAGCACTTGCATTGAGAGCACTCTCTCTTTCCAGGTCCTCTTTAAATAAGAAGCACACAAATTACTCATGCTGCACACAAGTATTTTTGGCAATACTTTTGGCAGTTTGAGGGGCATTAGTTGTTACTGCTACTAATTTGCTCCCTCAAGTCAATTTGGAATAAATAACTGAAACAACATATCTGTGCAATATTTTGGATTCTCCACAGCTGAGGTCATGGTGACTAATGTCACCTGAAGCAGTGCCATTGATTTTTATTGTTAGCTCTGGCTATTTGTGGTACAATACTACACTTCTCCAGAACTGCTCTGTGGAGCTTGAGTTATTTTTATGTCTCAGCTGTTTATTTTGAAATACAGCTTTGATCAAGGCTTTTTGATTTTGAAATGAGGGAAATACTTGTTGAGGACAGATTTTTTTTTCACTAACAGTTTTGGCTATTTTGGATTAGTTCAGCTCTTTCCTGCAGGTGTAAACTTTAGTCAGATCAAAAATGTGGTGCAAAACCAAGGAACTTGTTAACCAGTTTGCTGTTTTTTCATTTATTTCAAATTGAGCAGTCATTGCAGTGCTGTTCTATCACCTCTTGGTAAGAATAGGACTACGACTGTTACTGAAGTAGTAAAAATCAATTGAAATGCATTCAGTACTTATAAAAAAAAGTTGAAATAAATATTTAATTTTCACTGGAATTTAAGTATTCTATAGGGTGTCAGATACTTTCTCCCACAGTAAAGATAACTGACACTGTCTCACAGTGGGAGGGGAACTGGGCTTCTTGGCCACCTTTCATGATTTCCTGTGTTGGTACCACTGTCTTTAACTAATGGAAACTGCCTTTAACTGCCTCCTTTTCTTACCTGTCAATTAAAGGCTTTTTTACTAGCTCTGAAAAGGTAGCTTGATTAATACTTCATTAAAAAAACTATTGAAAATACATTTTTTTTTTTTTCAAAAACGTTGGAAATGCTTGTTGTCTTCTTAGGTTATATAATCAGGCTCTTCTGGATGTCTAAACTAGAGAACATGTCCAACTCTTAAAGAAACACAAAAGCATGAATTTATTTACCTTTTCACTAGGAAGGGCTCTAGAACTTAGAAAAGAGCAGAAAGCAGCTTGTCAGCCTTGGTTGTTTGAGTTATGATATTGATGCCTGGAAGGGCTGACCTGGAAAAGAGACTACACAGAGCAAAGGAATAAAGTAGGTATTTATTGAAAGGCCCCAAAATGATACAGCTTGGGCAGCACAAGAGCCCAGCCAGGGCTACACCCAGATAGAATACAGGATGGATCCTGGTCACAAGTTTTACACTTTTGTAAGTTTTGGTTCATCTACATATTGGGTTCAGTTATCCAATTACAGCTCCAGGTTATGAAGTCTCACCCCCTGGCTTGCCCCCTTCTCTTTGCTGTTATTTTTGATTTTTGGGTAACTGTTGTCCTTGATTCCCTAGCTGGGAAGGGATTTGTCTAATTGCCCTGTGGAGAGAACTTAGTAACACCCAATAGGAAGTTTCAGAGTTACATACCAGCAGCAGAGAATCTAAAAAACTTAAAAGCTAAAACCCAAGGCATCAATATTGCTGTTATGGCAAATTAATAATAAGTAATCATAGACATGATAAAAATGGCATTACTCTGTTGTCTCAGAAGTGCAGAGTTCACTACTGGAAGCTGAATTTCTCCATTTCTCTTAAGCCATTACATAGTATTTTTGCTGCTCTCAGAAAATAAAAGTAAATAGCATGCTTACTTTAATCTACCCTGCTTTTAGAAGTAAATTAATTGAGAATGTTGTTTCAGGAGTGTTCTGCTGAAAATAGTTTTACCCTCAATTCCCACAATTTGTTGTATTTCTGAGGATTTACTCCTAAGAATAGAAAATGGTGTCTCTTCATGCAGAGTATTTGTTTGCAGTGTGACCAGAAGCTGTGTCACAGCTTACCCTGCAGAATACAGTCAGTATTAAAAGTCTGTCACAGCTCATGCAGTGACTGCTTTGGGGTTCATTAAGATAAAAAGCCTAAGAACCACTTGGGTACGTTGTGGAAGCTCAGGACTCCAGAGCAACAAACCAGTATGATTACACTGAAGCCACTTTATTGTTTACACAACTTCTTTTATACAGTTTTCACAGGCCTCGTGCACAACTTCAATTGGTTAATTGTTTCCTTGCCAATTACTTTATTGGTTAATAACAGGTATCTTACTTGTGCATCAAATCCCTCTATTCTTGGTTAGCTTTCATTCTTTATTCACTGGTTCTCATGGGACACATCTCCTGTTTATGGCAGGTGCAGTTGTTTTTCACCCAGAAATAGTTAGTTGTCTAACAAACCTTCATTCTCGAGATGGTTTTCCCATGGAAACACGCACTTGGAAGCGACAAGCCGGCTATTGCTTCTCATAGCAAGGCCTGATTTTCTGAGGCCTTTCTGTATCATTTCTCTGCCTGTATTACAGCAGTACATAGGCTGGCTGTGGCCAAGGCGTGACCTGTGTGTCTGTGTGCTGCAGATCCAGCAGGTGCTGAGGCCCGACGGCGTGTTCCTCGGGGCCATGCTGGGGGGGGACACCCTGTACGAGCTGCGCTGCTCCCTGCAGCTGGCGGAGCTGGAGAGGGAAGGCGGCTTCTCCCCTCACGTGTCGCCCTTCACCGCCCTCGCCGACCTGGGACACCTGCTCTCCAGGGCTGGCTTCAACACCCTCACCCTGGTAATTATGAGTAAGAGGACAGTCAGGCTGAGCAATCCAGAGCTGCTGGAATGCAAAAATCGCTGCTTGCATGTAAGAGCCCCATGGAGAGATGGGGACTCCAGATGGCTCTTCATAAAATGCTGTTTATTGCATCAGGGGTCGTGGGTTGTGGGTAGTGCCTGTGGCTGCTGGCCAAAGGTGAGCCATATGTCCTGAAGTCCCATTCTATACAGGTTACAAGGCATTATATCTCTTTCTTTGCTTTGCATCTTATTACATGACAACCAATTAACATCATAGACAAAACCTTTACATTTACATATAACCTATCCAAACTGCTAAAATTACCATACCATGTTAGTAACTGACCAATCACCTGAGTTAGTAATCACACGTTAAACTTTAAAAACTTGTTTTGCAGTGGAATTTTCTTCTACCTCTGTAAATAGCATCTTTCTGTCTGCCTATGCTCTTTTTCTTGGTAGGAACAATGCCTTATTTGCAGACCACTCAACCTTTTGGACTTTCTGCCTTCTAACTCGACTAATCCATTGCTCTAAACCTTCCAACTCAACCTAACCTTTGTTCTCTCTGCTGCTTCAGCAGCTACCTGTGCAGAAATCTCTTCTATATATCAAAACTTGCTTTCATTTCTATAAAACCTCCTAAGCATTCATCCCTATAAAACTTTTCCATTAACTTTTCATCCTTCCCACCACTTGGAGATGTGGTAACAGCGTCCCGCCTCCTTCTGCGTGCGGCGCGCCTCGCTGCGCGGGCTGCAGAGACAGCCCGGGCTGCCACCGGTGTTGGCTTCGTGGTGATGAATGGAACCAACTGAAGTGTGTCTTTGGCTCGTGGCCCAGTAGAATTTGGATGGTTTTCTTGGAGAAATGTCAGAGAATGTTAGACCTGCATGAAAAAATTATAGACACTTGTTCTTTCTTCTAAAACCAAGAAGAAAATAATGGCGTTTAAATTAAAATTTGATGGCGTTCGGGTACTAAGGAAAACTTCTTAGAAATGTTGAAATAGTACATGTTTCCTAGAAATACATGACTTGAACAGAAGAGGCAGTTGAATACAGTTGTGGAATGGTTTGGGTTGGAAGGGACCTTAAAAATCATCTGGTTCCAACCCTCCTGCCACAGGCAAGGAATGGTTTGGTAGTACAGCAAGGCTGAAATAATGCTGTTGGCTTAGCTCAATATGCTCTAACACTGAACTTGTCAATTCTTCTAGGATACTGATGAAATCCAAGTGAACTACCCAGGGTTATTTGAGATTATGGAAGACTTACAAGGCAAGTACATTCTTTGTGGAAACATAAATGTTTTCTGTATCAGTGGAGGAAGCACAGAAGAGTTTTACTGTGTGTTTTATAACTCCAAATCATAGAATCATGTGGGTTGGAAAGAACCTTTAAAGGCCATCCAGTCCAACTCCCTGCAGTGTGAGCAGGGACATCTTGAACTAGATCAGATTGCTGAGCTCCATCTGACCTGGTCTTGGATGTTTCCAGCTGTGGGTCATCCACCACCCCTCTTAGCAGCTTGAGCCAGTGTGTCACCATCTTCATCACAAAAAATTTCTCCCTTAAAAAAATACAAATAAATCTTATTGCAAGAGGGGAAGCATTAGCTTTTTCCTGCTATCTAGTGAGTCAGGAGATTATGCCTGTCAGGAGATTTGTGTTGGGAAGCACAAGTCAAAGATTTGCTACTTCATGGTCTGCTGTGAATGTTCTGCTTCCCTGGGATTCCAGTTCTGCATGAGCCTGTTCAGTGTAAGGTGCAGAAAAGCCCTTAAAGGGAGACAGAAGCCTGTATCCCACACACTGCCTTTTTCTGTGAGCCTGTCTAATTACCAGGGCAATCAGCAAACTGCTTTGGAATGAGAATAAATACATCCTTAGTGTGGAGTCTGCTGAGGAACAGCAAACAACTGAGGAATGATTTTGTACTGTTCTGATTGCATTTGTCATGAGTTGTACAGCAGTCATTCACAGCAGTCTGTTGTTACTGACAGCAGCTCAGGACATTTCTTACCTGGATCAGCTGACCTTTGGAGTAATTCCTTAATGGAAAGGCAACTTTTATTCTGAGCAGAAACATTCAGATGCAGTAAGTGATTAAAAAGATTAGAATTATGGTTATTTTATTTTGTATTTTAAATCTCTTGGACTAGTAATTTTAATTATTATCTGTTGAAACAATATCATCATATGTCTGAATAAACTCTTTGTACTGAGTCTTGTACTTAAAAGCCTAAATGTTTGAAGACAGGCTGAAGACATAATAATTTGAAGTGATTGCTAGCAATGCAAACTGTAAATTGCAAAGCACAGGAATTAAAAGTTTTGGACTCTTACACAGAAGAAACTCACCTAATAATCTGTATGTTCTCTCTTACAGTGAAGTGCAGAGGATTCTGTCCTTAGTGCATGACACTTAACTCATGGCATGTGCTATATCTTCTTCTTCTTAAAGCTAAAACATATTTTTAGGTATGGGGGAGAGTAATTGCTCTTGGAATAGAAAACCTCTGCTACACAGGGAGACAATGTTGGCAGCTGCTGCAATATACCAAGGTCAGTATTTGAAAGGCAATGAGTTAATCTAAAATGACTTTAAGAACATTTTTTCTGTCTTTTTGTATGACCTTTGTGTAAAAAAACCCCAAAAACCAAAACAAACTCAAAGCAAAACAAAAAACCCCAAATAATTCAGAACAAAATACCATTATCATCAGCTATTTTTAACCTCAATTGTAATGCCAGGATTTGAACTATATTGATGCAGCAGTATGAGATATTTTTATTGTCCCAAATCTTTCACCAGGAGTCATTATGATGAATATGTCACGCTCAGTTCTGGTGTTCTGAGAGCTGAGTGTTTCCCAGAGCTGACAGTCTGTACCTTTTCTCTCTCCCATCCTGCCCTAACAGAAATGTATGGAAACAGGGATGGCTCTGTACCTGCCACGTTTCAGATCTACTACATGATTGGCTGGAAATACCATGAGTCACAGGTAATGTGAAGCTGTTGTTTTCTCTTTGAAGGTACTGTTTCAATAAGTGATGTTTTAAAAGCTTTTTACAAAACATTGTAGTTTAAAATTAGCCCTATATGTATTCTTTTCTTCTTTTTTTCTTATTTTTCCTTAGGCAAAACCAGCCCAGAGAGGTTCTGCAACAGTTTCGTTTGGAGATCTGGGAAAAATAGAAGGACTTCTTAAAAGAGGAAAAAAATAACTGTTCTTCAGAAATAATAATTGTCTTGCAACTTCTATAGAAGTTTCAATTGCAGACAGTCTTCACTTGTGCTTATTTAGTGATGATATCCTGAAATGATAATAAAGTACACACAGCAGAGGTTTTTCTACTGTGCCACAGCATCATCTGTGTGAAATGGTGTTAATTTTTGTTCCTAGATAAATATTTGAGCAGTTTGCTCTCTCAAGTCTTCAAGAGAGCAATTCAACTCTCAACTTTTTATTAAATTTAGTATTTTACAAAAATAATGCCTCTTCCAGCATTTCAGTATCACAGGCTGCTCCAGGTATGGTTTACATGTCTTGAATGTATTTTTGAGTTATTTCTCTAGGCTAATAGATCATAATAAATAATAGTGTTTTATAAAAGTAAAGAATGGTAGCAGGTATATTTATGAGACATCCTATAAGAGAAACTACCAGCAAATACAAAGATATAAATTATTATGATTTTTATGAATTGGAAATTATGGGTGAAAAGTTACTGTAAGTATTGTTTGAGATTTGAATAATTGATACTTTATCCAAATATTAGCTGAAAATTGCACATTACTTTCCACTTTTCTATGTCAGAGGCTGAAGAGCAAGAAGAGTAATTTTCTCTGTAGCTGTGCCATTAAGCTATGACTTTTCCTGTCCATAACTGTGTTCCAGAAATTGATATTAATTGCAACTATGGCTCATTAATGTGGGAAGTTTAGAAAAAAATATCAGCCCAAAGATTTTGCTTGATTGTAGCACTCATAGATATGGGGAGAAACAGAAAGGATGAAGGTATACAACCAAATATACAGTTCAGTAAGTTTTATCATAGTATCTGGGTGATATATCAGTCCTGGTGGAAAGAAGCCTTTTAAAGTTTATTTCCTAGGCTTTTTTAAGATTATCCACCAGGTGGAGTTTGACAGAACTTGTGCATGGCACAAACCCAACAGGCCAGGTAGGCAGAAGCCTTCCCATCTGTAAGGTCCTGAACTGGGAGGTTATTTTATTGACCAGGCTTTTGAACAAGAAATGGGCAGAGAAGGTACAAATCATGAGAAAGAGGGCAATCTTCTGTCCTGTTTTTGCTTACAAGCCTAATCTCTAATTATCTGAGGGAAACAAGTTCATCTTTTGTTTTCCTAGAAAAGAACAGTGATGCTGCTGGAAAAAGGGGGAAGAGACTCTAAATGGTCTGATAACCTTTAAAGCCCTCTAAAGACTAAATCTAAAACAAGAGCTTGTTTCTGTGAAAGCTTCTTTTTTTTGATATTGCATCCGTGGACTCAGTAGAAGATACTGCATTTCTCTACAGGTCTTCTCTGGCTTAAATAAAATTCCCTTATTTCTGGAGAAATCTCTGGTTTCCCAGATATAGATTTCTGTGAAGTTATGTGTCAAATTAATGTAACTTTATAAATCATTGCTTTAGTAGGTTAATTTCCAGTCACTTGAGCTGGTGGTTGTGACTCAGACATGGTAAGGGAATGAGGAGGTGGAATGTGCTGGGTAAATGTTAATTGAAGAAGTGCTCCTACTGTGCTCCTTTGAAGTACTCAAGTTATGGAGAAAAGGAAAGATTTCCAGTTCTTTGATGTCATGTTTCATAGATGGCATACATAAATAGTAAATTTATGTTTTGGTAGTGGGGAAATATATCTTAACAGGGAGCAAAGATGAGTAGCTTTCCTCCTAGTCCTTGGGGGAAAACAGGTGTAGGTATTCCATTAATTTGGAAAAGGGCTGGGGAGTAATAGAAGTAAGGAGTAGTAAATATGGCATTGGAGCAGTGTGGGTTGAAATTAGGGAACCTGGAAGAGGCAGGCAAGGTGTTAATTTCCCTGGCTGTGTTGGAATAACTGCCTTTTGTGGAGGTTTTTAGCTGCAGTTATGTTTTTTTTTTTTTTTCCTGTAGTACTTATTGGAATTCTGGGTTACTCCTGGTCTCTGCTAATTGTTTTCAAAGTTACTTATTCAAGCACTTAGTTTACTATGAACAGATGTTTTTGTCACAAGGCTGTGTTTATTTTAATTCTTTTTCAGATTTAAGTCTTTATGACTTTGTAAAATTGTAATGAAGAACATGGCTGCCAGTTGCTAGCCTAGTACTTTGTGTATGCTGAGAGTCAGCTTTTGCAGAGTGAGTAATTTCTAAAAAGTTGTTGTGAAGGTGAAGTAATGTCTCTTGTAAGTTTAGTTAATTTAAAAAGCTTTATGCATAATACAGAATATTTTTCTCCTGAATACAGAATGAGAAAAGAATTCAAGGAGATAATTATTCTGATTAATCAAAAGCTAGGAGCCCATAAATAAAATAAAAATAAGTTTAGAAGAAGCATGGTTGCACTTAATGAACATGAGTATTTTTATTTTAGGGTTTGAGTCACAGATCAGTGAGTACGCTTGATCTGAGTCTTTGATTACAGGATCTGTCAATGTATAGTTTTATCCAAGTCTGTTTAGGATAATGGAATGAGATCTGTACTTCCAAGGCTAAGAATTTGTGAAGTTAAAACACAAGAGAGGATTCTTCATTATCTCTAATTTATAAAAATGTCATCAGCAGAAGTACAGAAGTGAACCATACAAAATTAAATTTAACTGTATTTCTTTACACTGCTTAAAAAAGAGAAATATGAATGACATTGTTTTAATGTTTTCTGGAAAAACTAGGAGCTAACACTGAGCTTTCAGTTGCAGGGGGAGAAACACACAAGCTTTCATATGGTGTTTAATTGGAATTTCCTGAAGCAAAAACCTGATCTCAGGGATTAAATTCATTAGAGCATCTTGTTTAAGAAGCTGTATTTTAGAAGGCTAGCATGTATATTAAACCTGTTAAGTTTTCATTTGTCTAACCCAAAGGCTTCATATGCACTTTTCAAAGATGTGATCCATTTTTGCCCAGGTTTTGAAGCCAGGACTTTGGAGGAGTGCAACTATTGTAGTGCTTTGATTGGAATCAGTCTGAGTACTGAAGCAAGTGTGACCTATGTAGACTGTGGCTTGATTTCCTGAATATCTTGCATGCCTTCAGGTGAAAGAAAAGGAAAAGAAAAATAAAAACCTGAGAGACAGGTGAGTTTAGCTGAAGGCTACATATCAGAGTGAAGCAGAAGACATTGAAGGAGTGCATTTGCTGCTTGTAAGCTCATGAAATCAAGTTAGAATTGAAGTGATATGTTGGTTTATTGATAGTTTGTAATTAACTGTTAGTCCATGAACTATACATGGAGGATCAATAGCAGCAATATAACAGATAAATGACTGCTGGACCCTTATAAAACCTTAGTAAACACTTCACATACCTAAACACTTCTACAGCAACCCCCACAGCCCCCACAGATACACCCTCAAGTTTGCAGGTGAGTGCTCACCCCTGTCCCTTTCCCAGGAGGTTTCAGTGGTGTGAGCTCACCCTTCTCAGGGGATGTTACCCTGTGTGCATCCATCATCTGAGGACATGTGGATGCTGTGGCTGCATTCTCACCTGGGCTGTTCCTGCTAATCCACCCAGCTGTGGGGGCAGGACCCCAAAGGTGACACCCCAGCAGTGACTGGGGCTTGTTGTGCCCTGTGTTCTCAGCCCACTGCCAGGGGAGGCTGCTCCCTCAAACCCCCACGGAGCTTGAGGTGCCAGGGGCACCTTCTTGGTATCAGGCCAGGTTTTTACTGCTGTTTTTCTTCCTGTTAGAAATGTTAGGGCTTTTTAGATTTGGTTTTTCAGGTGATTTTTCTCTCCCACCTGAGGTCTCTTGGCAACTGCCTGATTCCTGTTCCATGTGGCTGATGGTTATGTTCATTTTCAGACAATCTCAGCAGATTTTGAGCAAACACCATCTCAGTACTGGATGTTTTGTTCACACACATTGCACTTGTATCTCTCTCATAGCAGCTGATGTCCAGGACTTTCTGCCACATTGTACTCCATGTAGGTTTCCCCCATTATTTGGAGCTGTGTCTTGGGATGCAGGGTATGTTGATAAAGGAAGAGACAAATTCCACAGGAAGTGTTCCTGTTTGGAGCCTTATTTTGAAGCAGTGAATGAAGAATTCTGGGGAATTCTATTTGACCTCAAACTGTTCATGATAGGCCAGAATATCTTAAAATTTGCAAGTTTTCTAATAGCCATAAAATAAGGAGGTTTCATGACTCAAATACAATCTACATAATATGTATCGGATATAATCTCTGGTTTCATAGATGACAAAACTACAGGGACAGAAATACATTGGATGCATTTCAGCAGCCTTCAGTACTAAAAGTGCTGCAAAAGAGCTGATGAGGAACTCTTTAAGGGTGTGTGGGGTGATGCCTTTAAAGTGACAGGGGATGAGTTTAGATTAAATAATAGGAGGAAATGATTCCCTGTGAGGGTGGTGAGGCCCTTGAACAGGTTGCCCAGGGGAGCTGTGGATGCCCCATCCCTGGAGGAATGTTCAATCCCAGGTTAGATGGGGCTTGCAGTAACCTGGTCAGGCTCCCTGCCAGTGGCAGAGGGTTGGAACAAGGCAAGCTTTAACATTTCTCTCAACCCAAGCCATTCTATGATCCTTTGTATAAAATACCTTTTGACCAAATTGCAGTGTAAAAGAAGTTATTGTTTTGCTTGGTACCTGCATTGGTTTAAATTGTTTGAATCTCTAACCTTGAATTTTTTACATCTAAAGTAAAGCACCCTAATATTAAAATATCACTTATTCTGTGACATTTTAGCCAAAATTAACAATTTACTAAGGGAATCCACTGGGTAACAACTCTAAGACTAGTAACTTAAAGTTTTTGTTGATAGTGGAATTGTACTCTAAGGTTTTTTTCTCCCTGGAATTTTTTCCTCCTGGAATTGTTTTCTCCCTAAACTGAGCCACAGGTGCTTGTATGTGATGCACATTTTTTTAGCCATTCTATCATCTTCACAAAGTGTGTATTGCTGTAGCATCCAGGTGCCAGAGGCATCAGTTCTTACCAGAAACTACTTAAGGAATGTTTTGAAGTCTCCCATTTCTTTTTCTACTATATACTCTATTTTTAGTTTTGTGAAGATGTATTATTTTATTCCAATTCTAGAACTATTGATTGTCTTAATTTGATGCAGAACTTTGTTACAGAACTCTTGATTTTATTTCCTAATGTCAGTTGCTTTCACTTTTGTAATTAAAAATGTAATTCCCATGAAGTACCACTTCAGATTTGGTAATTATATTCCCAGTCAATTTCTTCTCTGACTCAAAAGCAGGATGCCCAGTCTTAGAGTAATATTGCAGTTCTGAGGCAGCAGCTGTAGTAAGCTTTACTTGGTGAACTAATGCTGAACTTCTTAGGTAGCTAAGTACAAAATATAAGCCAGTCATAACTCAGTATCCACACAGATTTGCATAGCACCTTGTCCAGGCTTGACTTTTTGTCTGTGATTTTTTTTTTATTTTTTTTTACCTATAATTGTTTCTGAAATTCTAATAGAATTGCTGAGCTGGAGCTACTGCAAAGAGGCTTTGTTAATCACATCTCAAACAAAGCATTCCTCAGCTGATTTTGCCTCCAGGATTCAGCTTGGAAGGCATTCTCAGGAGGAGCTGCAGTGCTGTCACAGCACTGTTGAGTCAACAGATGTAGAGCACTTGTTTGATGCATGGATGACTGATCTTCGATTACCACCTTTCACAAAACAAACAAAAACATCTGTTCTTTTATTTATATGTGAGCTTTCCAAGTAGATGTGTACAATTTTCTTTTCTTTATTTTTGTTGTGTTCTTTTTCCCTCCTGACTCACTGAATCTTCATTGTATGGAAAGTGCAGCTTTGAGCACTGAATGGATTGGGTGATTGTGTCTCTGTTCACAATGTTTTACAGTGTGGTGGCTGGTATTTTATTGTACCTAAAAGTTTATTATCCCTTAGAAGATAGCTAAGCACAGAGTTTTTAATTAAATTCTATCCCAAAGATATGACATTAAGATAATAGTATAATTATTTATTAGCCTATGTTTGGAGCAGACTTAGTTGTTCTGCTTTGGGAAAGAATTTGGTTTATGAACATAAAGGCTTCTGAAGTGCAGGGAAGTGTTCCCCTGCTGAGAGTTAATAAATCTTCAGAAATGTAAAATTACTCAGTCCCTGCTGACTTCTCTGGCATTTTCTGCTGGACGTCTTGGCTTTGTTATACTGGCTCTCCTAGATCTCTGAATAATCACATAAAGACTGTGCATAATTTTAGAAGTCTTGAGAATTGAAATCAGAACCCCTTAGCTGTAAAAAGGATGTGAGGGTTAGATCACAGAATGGCTTGGCTTGGAAGGGACCTTAGAGCTCATCAAGCTCCAACCTCCCTGCCATGGGCAGGGGCACCTTTCACCAGAGCACTGCCCTGAGTGCTGCAGCAATAGAAATGCTTCTGTGCACCTTCTTGCTCAGGCTCTGCTTTTGAGTGTTGCTGAATAACTCCATTTAACTGTACTGTAAATATTATTTGTTTTCGAGCAGTTAACCATCTTGAAAACACATCAACATGACTTAGTAAGTATAACACTTGATGAATTTACAAATGAATCTTGGCATAAGACAAATGCATTTTAACACTGTGGTTTGTATGCCTGCTCCCTGCATATTTATTTTCAGCTTCCAGTTGATTAGCTGCTTTGTCTTGTGTGTAGAAATGGCCTGTTTAATGCAGTGGGAAGTCGAGTAGAAGCCAGCATTTGTTAATGGATGCTTTGAACAGGCACAGTCAGACATTTTAAATTATTCTAACTAAGCAGGAATTCTAATTTATTTCTAAAGATAGAAGTACAATAACCCAATTACCTAGTTTTCTCACTGAGTGTAATGAGTATAATTAGCATAAAATTGGTCTATAAATTTAATGGGCAATTTCTTGTGTGGACATTGAAAACACTAGTAAAAATGTGGCAAGCTATATTAGAGTCCATATAGTAACTTGTTGCCATTGGATGCTTCCTTGACAGAAGGCATTACTGTAAAATACCAATCAAATCTGTTCTGCACAAGGAGTTTTTAAGGTATTGGTTCAAACAGGCATGCCAGGAGGTTTGAAAGTTCCTTCAGTTTTTTTGGCTGGGGTGGCAGTAGGGTTTTTTAACCTTTTAAAGATGGTATTCTATTAAGTTCAAACCTGTAATATATGTGATGATGTAGCCAGTTCTGTGTGTAGCCTCATAAGAATAGTTGGATCAGTTGTTCTAAATGTAGAATATACACACAGCTGACAATAAAGATAATAAAATGCTATTTATTACCCTTGAAAGTGGAAGGGGTGCTGGCATCCCACACCTGATGCAGAGGTTCTCAAATCATGATCCAGGCTGGTGCCAGCACCTGTGCAGTTGGTTGGAGGTAACCAGATGTGGGGCCTTTCAGAAGTTCTAGATGATGGAATTCAAAGGATAGTTTTCCTTCTCTTCTGCAGCTGATTTGTTTATGATGGGGAATTCTCTATGTAAATTATTTTCATCTAGTAAATTCAGACGTAGCAAAGTTGCAGTGACCTGCTGAGACTAAAATGGTGAAAATTAATGCTATGAGAGAGAACACATCCTTAGAAGAACATGAAATTTCTTATGCTTTCTGTTCCCTAGAGAGTGAATAAACAAACAAAAAAAAATCCAACCCTGAGGCTTGAAGATTAGGACCAAGTTCTTCAAAGTATGTTTTCATGATGGATTTTTGATTTCACCCTAGTGCAAGCTGACATTACTGGAAAGAGAGATAAATATAAAAGACTTCTCTCTAAAACAAACTTACCAATCATGAAAATGCTTTAATTCCTTCAGGAATCCATTTTAAAGGTACATTTATTGCATTATTCTGTTAAGTACAATGAATAAAATTATAGCTGCGACTGTGAAAATAGCAAGTTATTTCTTGTGCCTTAGAACAGCAACTCTCTTAGGGATTTATGCCCTACCACACTTCTCCCTGTCTGGTAATTTCATGGAGTGCAATTGCCTGCCTTCCTCTTTTGTCTTATCACTGAACAAATGAAATAGTTTGCAGGTCCTGAGCTGCTTTGGAGAGCTGGTGGGCCCCTGTGTGTACTCTGGGAGGAGCAGCCTGCTAAAGAAAAACTGAGCAGTGTGTTCAGTTTACCTGGTTGTAGGACCATTAAAAGATGTATCTTTACATTTCTAGGATTTAACTCAATGCAAATTATTTTATTAAAATATATTAACATGTAATAAACAATTCTGTTCCAGGTTAAGCACAAAGAATGTTCATCCTATGGGATTTCTAGCTTTGGTTTTTTTCAAGAAATAGTTCTTTAAAGTAGGTATTTGAAAAAAAGGGTTTTTTTAAGTTCCTGTACTCAATGTGAACCCCACAGCGAGGGCAGAAAAGCATGGAGCAGTCCATTGCAGGCCTCCCTCAAACTGAGCTGTACTCTGCTAAAATAGAACTTCTTGTGGAGGAGAAGTGTTCTTAGGTCTTGTGTTCAGAGAGAGTCACAGATAAAGATAGGTCAACGTGTTAAATAAATCTCTTGGGAGAGTGTATTCATATCTTACCTGGTAAATCAGTGCATCTCTCTTCACTTGTAGCCGAAGATTGAAGATGGGATTCTATAATAAGGGTGTTTTGGCACTAGAACTTGTAAGAAGTAAAATATTTTGTTGGTCTCTGTAGGAGTTTGGGTGTGTTTGACTTGGAATGTGAGAACCACCTCACTTAATCCTGATTATAGGAATAGAGTTCTTCACAGGCAGTGCAGGAACGGGCTGGTTTTTGGGGCTGTGCTCACAGGGATAGCTGCTCCCAAGCCCCAGCAGTGTTTCAGGGCTGCCCTCACCTCTGCAGGCAAAAAAAAAAAAAAAAAAAAATTTAAAAGTTCTCACCTCTGGAAATATGGTTAAGCTAGATGGGACTGTGAGCAACCTGATCTGGTTGAAGGTGTCCCTGCTCTTTGCAGAGAGGTTGGCCTTTAAAGGGTCCTTAAACCCAAACCATTCTATGATTCTGTGATCTTACTAAAGTGGAAATTACAATATATTTCTCCCATAAAATGCTTTGTGATAGACAAAATAGAACCAGCTGTAAGCACAAAGTAAACCCCTGTATTCCAAGAAGTTTCAGAAGTTAAAAATGGACATATGGCTAAACTTGGAAGTTGGTTGCCAGGTCAGGTATGTAGAGCAACATTATTGCTTATAAAAATAATTGTGTTGATTTTTCTCTTCTGTGAATTTTTTTTCAGCACAGACTTTTACCATCTATTGGAAGCAGAGCACTTGTGCTCTGAAATGAATAATTGGCTGTTGAAGTAGGTCTGTGCTGTGTCAGTACTGAGAAATTGAAACTAAAATGAGGAAAAGTTACTAAATCCTATACAGAGGTTTAACTTCCAAGTGAAAATGGGATTGTGATGTTAGGAAGATGCTGCTTGAGAAAGACATCTTTCCTCCTCGTGTTCTCCTAGTAATCCTGTTTTCAGCATTGTTCTGGCAGAACTGAATTTCTGAGCATTTAAAAATATAATGGTCATTTAAATTCTAACATGGTGCCACTAACTGTCTATTTTTGCAAAATGGTACCATGAGAAGCAAATCACTTAACAGTAGTAAGGACATTAAATTCAGCATTCTGTGGATCATCTATTTTAGTAAAGCATGCACATTTAATTTTTTATAATGTACTTTGCATAAATGCTGAATGTGATTACTCTTTTTTGTCTATAGTTGCAGTTATTGTTGCTTGTATTAAGCTGTTTTGCAACTTGTCTAGCTCTGTGGAATACAGCTAACTGTATATTGCTGTTTACCATTAACTTTTTTATTAAAAGGCATAATTATTTATAAAACAACTTATGAAAATCTCCGTTCTGGTAAAGTTTACTCAGCAACACAGTGTAAACTAAGCACAGGAGAATGAAATCTGTGATGGAAGGGAAATGCAGTTTATAAACTCTTAATTCCTCTAATAGAGGAATGTGTGTGATAGCCATGAAGACCTGTTTCTTTCACTGAGAACTGGAACAGTGAAGACAAGGGAAGGAAACTAAGGAGAGAAAGATTTCTCATAACCTAAGTGTTGAGATTCATACTCAGAGCTAATGAGAGACAGGTTATTACCAACTCAAGATTTTAAAAAGTAAAGTATCATATTTTTCATTAACCTTCTTTAATAATTTCGATTTCATGTATGTTTTTCCATTTCACCTTTTCATCCCCTGCCTTCCCCTTTCTATACTGTAGACAACTCTCTGCTAGTTTTTCATTTCCAAGCTGTGTTACTTAGAGGTACTCAGTTATATATATCACAATGGTCTCTTTCTTTCCATTTACTGAATGACAGAGGGCATATCATTTCTGCACTGATTCATATGTTAGGTTGCCACAAATGCTTAGCCTTAATACTTTGCCATTAATTCCTTCTCCACAGCCATTTGTATCAGGAAAACTCAATTGTTTGAGCACTTGTGGAAAGTAAATGCGAGAAGTGCCCTGATATCATTAAATCAAATTTGTTGAAAAATAGAAGAAGGAAAAAGGTGCAAAGTGAAGATATATGGCTGCAGATCTGGAGTTTGGTGAGACATGGAGATGAGCCTTGTAGCCTGCTTGAGCTCAGGTATTTTTATTGCTTGTGCAGAAATTAGTTGCAGGTATAATCTGAGAGCAGGTCACAGAGCAGTTTGGCTGGAACAGGTCTGGAACTTTGACCTCCAGATCGCCAACTTGCTGCAGTTGGTTTTTTCCTTTGCTGCAGGCACTTGTTCCTGGCTTTTAAAGCTGGTGAGTATTATCATATGCTGTTCTGAAAGGAAGCAAAGGGCATAGCTACAAACAGTGAAACTGTGGCCAACACATAAATAATGCCTTTGTTCTAAGCAGTCCCAGGTAGTTGCAGGGATGGAAGTTTAGGCTCCTGGTAAGGGAGCCTCTGCAAAGGAAAGGCAGAAGGCACAAAGAACTGAGCAACAAATCTCAGTTGTGCTTTCTGTTTGTTCCTTGTTGCTCAGACCCTGAAGTGCCAAGGTTGCTAAGTGGCTTGAAAATTTGTGAGGCTTTTTTTTTCCCAAGTGGAATAAAAGCAGTACAGAGCAGCACATTTGTTATAGTTCTGTGTTTAGCTGGAGCATACAGGGACTTCTGAGGGCAAAACCCTTATTTTGGGACCTGACTGAAGAAAGCATTTTTGCTTCCTCTTCCTGTTACCAAAAATAAGAAGCATTATTAAGCAATGATGATTGCAGCTATGCCAGGGAAGCTGTATTGCTTCCACGTGGTTGCACAGAGTATTGACAGAGAATGCTCTGACAGGGACTCGGAAACACGAGACATTTGGAGAGGAGAGCTCAGAGGGCACCTGAGCTAAGCTAATGCCTGAGATACCAGTTCACATAAGAGGCAGAGACTTTGGAATATGAAAATGAAAAGCCTAAGTGTCAAAGGTAAAGAAATGGTAAAAGCAGCTGTCAAGGGTGGGGTGCTCAGCAGCTGCATTCCCAAAACACTGAAGAACTTAGGGTGACAAGCAGGAAAAGGGGTACTGGCAGAAGTATCTGCTATGGTTTCAGGATCAGAGAGAAAGAGGAAAACAGGTTTATAGAACAACATGAAAGGAAGGCAGATAGGATTTAGCAACAGCTTTGCTAAAGGGGAAATAGGTTGAGTGTTCTAATGATGGAAGAGAAGGACAGGTTTGAATGAGGAGAAAGGGATCTGACAAACTTGAAACTTTCTTTTTGTTAGTTAGCTGGAGGTGACAAGGCACACCTTCAATTCTGATGCTAAAAATGAGAGCTTGGAGTACAGCCAGGAGATATTTAGATCACTCAAAGGCAGAAATTACTTCTGGAAATACTGAGAATAGGTGATGTCATTTAGGTGAAAGAGAAAGTGCATCAGAAGAGGCTGCAGGAAAAGGAAGTCTGTCTTTTTATCAGCTTATTCAATTGGGTCAAGTTTTAGGAGGAGAACTAGTTATTGCTTCTCCTTTCTTCTTGACATTATATGGATTGATGGGTGCAGTCATTGAAAATATTTAAAAAGTTATTATGAAGATAAGGTTTGGACTTTGTCATCCTGGTCACTCGGATATGTTGAATTTCAGTGAAAGAAAGGAAAAAATATGTTGTGGATTGAAATGGATTAGAAGTAGTAGAGCAACAGGAATTACTTGGTTATACAAAACACTGAAAAAGTTTTGGAGAGAGGTCGAACAGGTTCAGTGATGAAGGTGAGAGGCTGAAAACGAGAGGAGTCAGTGTGGGGAGTGATGTAGGCTGACTCCTACTCTAGGTGAAATTCACAGTCAGCTCAATATTTCTTGGCACTGTGAACAAGGTTGAGTTTTAATGCCTAAGAGGTGAGGGGAAAATAAATTTTCTCTCCCAGAGAGGATGAAACCCAACTCCTGTGGCTGCTGCTACCTGCCAGAGAGTGAGTAAATCTGCAGCTATTGTAGACAAGAAGTCAGATGCAGTGCCATGGCAACTGCTCTGAGACCAAGCAAGTCTGCCTCTTCTTGCTTTCTGATGTTTTAGTTTTTCCATCCCATTAGTCTAAAAGGTTATTTATCTTTTCTCTCCCTCCCCCTCAGTAATTGCTTACTTTGATGATAATGCATAAAAATGAGGAAATACGTTATTCAAATTGTTAAAGAAAGATAAGAACACAGGGAGAGATTAAATCACTTAAGGCATCAGCAATACTGGTTGTTTTTAATGGACAGATGAGAAGGTATGTTCCTGTTTTCTGAATAAAAACTTTTCCTCAGTACAATAGTAAAACTAAGTCTGTCAGTAGGATTGATTTAAGGACACAGGTGAGGAAGTACTTCAGGATATCTGTTTTATGTTGGCAGCTTCATAAAACACAGTCCATTAGTTTTTGAAGGCTCCAGTAGAGTCATGGTGGCTTGAACATTTCTCAGAGTTTTCATGCTGGTTGGTAAAACATTTGTGCCTGGGGTCATCAGGAGCTCAGTATCTGTCTTTGGGGCATCACCTCCTAGGGACATCCTTCAGAATACTCAAGAAGCCTTGGTGACTGCAGTAAAGGATCCAAAAGATACTTAGGCTTGATGTGAGAGCTCAAATGCAAGAGAAGCTACCACAGGCCATATTTGCAATTATTCATTATTTTAAAATGGTGAACCTTACTTTCAGCCTCAAATCTGGAGCTTGCAGCTGTTATGTTGATTATGAATTGCTATGTAAGACTGCAGCCCTTCAGAGTAAAAACATACCTGAGAGTGGAGGGTGAGCAAATTATATTTTAACATACTTGGATGAAAAACAAAGTAAATGTCTTTAGAACTGCTTATTCTTTAAATAGCATTTAATTGAACTAAGTACTATGTATTTAACAGGGATAATCTTTTTACCCATTTCCCTCAATTTTTATGCTTAATTTCTTTCAATTTTTTGAGGAACATGATAACTTGTTTTCTAGAAGAGATTCATTTAGTTAAAGACATTTTTTTTTTTGCTTTTACAGCTTTACTGACTGTAGATATGGTAGAGAGTAGATAACTTTTGATGCAAAGAATATTTATGTATGATGATTATGTAAGTGAGAGGTATGGTTGCACAACCTGAGGATGTGAAAACCTGCTGTGCATCATTTTTAATATGCATAAAGCTTCATAGCATGTTACTTTGTGAACTGATCACAGAATAAATCCTTTGATGACAGAATAACTGCATTCTCAGGACCAAATGTGGATTGATTTCACTAGTGTGAGAAAGGAAATATACAGTACAGAAGTTCTTAGAGCAGCTTTCCAGTTCAAAAGCACTTTGGGAAAGCTGGACAGAAAAGTAGCAGAACTAAGTGAGGTTTTACATTCTGCAGCACAGCTAAGCAGTGAGACAGACCTTAGTGTTTTAATATGCATAAAGAATTCTTTGCTTTAATGAGATCTTGAGCTTTTGCTCTGAAGATTGTTAGTGCCCTGCTGAATAGCCCTGCAGACCTCAGGCATACAATGAGAATTTGATTCTTCTTTCAATTCTTCAACTTTTTGTATGAATTTATTATTTCCCTAAATATAAGCAGCTGTCAAAATTCATTATACATGATAGTACCCCTTTTTGCTATTTTTAACTCCATATCATTAAGTGTATTACATGGTTTCCTTTTGTAATTAAGTGCAGATTAAATACTACATTAAAAACATAAGAAATTACACCTTTTCAACTGCCATTATGAAATTTTTAAAGGCAAAAGAACAACTCTGATTTTTTTTTCCAGAAATGTTGGTCAATAAAACAAATATATCGTGTCCTTGTTGATGTGATTGTAGAATCAAAAATATCAAGATGAAATGTGCTCTGTTCTTTCCCACTTAAATTCCATTCAAAGATAATTAATTTTTTGCCTATTTTTTCCTTTAATTCTTTGGGTAATAATGACTTTCTTGAAGATTTTTGTTGAATATGCATTATCTGGACACCAGGAAACTTAAATATTAGTAGAGTCAAGGAAAAGAGAAAAAATGGAAATCTAGTAGGGGCTTGCATATTAATCTGGTAAGTATTGACCTTATTTGATAATAAAATAGCATTTCTGTTTCCACCAGCTACATAGAGTCAAACCCATCCATGAAAATTACTTGCAAAAATTCTGCATATTTTAAAATTGGATCAAGAGAAGCATTATGGACCCAAACCTTTATTGATACGAACTTGCAGAGTCCCAGATCTAAATTCAACCTATTTAACATCAATCAATTAAGACTCTCTATAGGAATAAGAGAGGGATTTGTTCTTTCAGAGATTGGGTTCCCACCTGAGGCTTGCATCCCCCTTGAGAGCACCTCTCTGCCTTTACTGCCCCTAAGGCAAGGCAGCCACTCTCCTGCTCCAGGTGCCCTGTTCATGCCTGAAGCTGGGAAATAGAAACTTGGTGGTCCCCACTGAGCTCAGTGTAGCCAAACTGCTCAGGGTAACTTGGTGCTGTGGCTTTGGAGTTAAGCTCTACGTTCACCTCCTGCTTTTCTTCCAGTTTGGTTCAGGTATGGTTTAAGTATAAAGCAGGGGTATGCTATTAATTATCTCAGTCTGGATCCTAGAGAGATTTCTTTGGGTAACACTGTTGCTAGTTCTAATTTACCTGATTTCAAGCTCAGTCACTGATTGCATGGCTCCTAGGAGCTGAATTCTGTTCCCCAGGTTGGGATGTAGTGACAAGCAGCCCATTCTGTCACCAGTGCTCAAGTGAAGCTACAGCATTTTCTGGAAAAGAACAAAAGCAGCCATCATTCTACCCTTATGCACCTGAGCTGCTGCATTAGACTTAGCCATTTTCAAGTCCTTAATGATGGCAATTTATCAAATTAGCCTTAAAATAATACATATCTTTTTTCCAAATGCTATACCATTAGCATGCCAAATTTTGACTGTCTTTATCAAATAGTAAAAAGCTTTCTTTAAAATGAGTCTTTCCACTCACCCCCAAAAGGTAAAATGAGTCTGATAAATTCTGTATTTTCATTTTGTTTCATATGAATTGAAAGATATTAAAATGCACAAAAATGTGTTGCCCTGATTAGTTTTTTAATCTGATTTCTTGCTAAAAGTGATTATTGCAGATGCAGTCCCACTCAGCAGATTTGTCATCACAAAATAGCCACAGTTTAGCGTGGGAGGTGGAAAGTGGCTGAATTTGAGGTCATATGTGAAGAGTTAGATATTTCAGCTGGAAAAAAATCTTTCTAAAGAACAAGGCCATGTTAACCCTGCTAGAACCAGACAAACCAGCAATTTGGAATGCTTGTTGCAGTGCCTTGGTGTATATGGAAAATGTTACTTTTGTGAAAACATGCAATGGTGTTCCAAAGTGTTTTCACTGAAAATACATTCCCTGCTCTGCCCAGTTGATGATAGTATCTCTGAAAGTGCTCAGCAAAGTATAAAATTAATGAATATATATGTATTTGTGTGTATGATTTATACATATGTCTTTTGAGAGGGCAAGCCTTAGGCACAAGGAAGTACTTACATCTCTGTTATTTTGCAAAGCCTTGCAGACTATGCTGACCTAATAAGTAAGAATTGTTCCTTCTTTTCTGAGAGTGGGGATAGAAAGAAAAAAGACTAACCTTCTGATTCAGCTGCTTTTCCTTACAGCACTGAAGAAGAAGGAACTTCCTCCTAGTTTGATGCTGTCTGGCAGCCTCAGTTCCTCATTTGATAGAAACCTAGAACCTCTTTGATTCCATATTTGCAGCCTATCATCTTTCATATTTCTAGCTTTTAAAACTATTGCAGTATTGGATCTTGGGATCTGGATTGAAGTCTTACTGTTCTGGGCACAGTGAAAACACGTACAAGAACCAGCTTCTACCCTGAGAAATCCTAAAAAACAATCTGCTCTTCCACAAGCTTTTCAATTCTGTAGGCTGTCTTGGTTAGCAAATGGTGTGGAGCAGTGGCTGTGGATGTGCAGGAACAAACAGGCTGCAGGTACCCACTGTGTGGGTTTTGAAGGGGTGATGGATGGCTTTATATCAGACTAGCTAAGATCTCATTCTGTGAACTCATTGCCCACTCGTGGTTGATGTGTGCTTCCAATTTAGTTGTTCCTTAAACTAATGGAGTTAGTGCACATCAAACCTGGCCCACAATGTGAACCAAATCAGGTAAATGGGGACAGGGAGATTTGCTTTGAAAAGTACATTCTTGAGCACAACAAGCAAACCCAGGCCTGTTTGTGTAAAACTTGCTGTTGTAGTTGCACCAACATGATTGAGTGCCTAGGGAATCCATGTACCTAAATGGATCCAGTTGAAACCAGTGGCTTCATATCTCCTGCTTGGTTTCTATGATTTTCTGTGCCCCAAACACAGGCCTTAATGACTCACACAACACTCACAGTTTTTTGTGTGTGACAGTGCCTAGCTTGAGCACAACTCAAGAAACACTGTTAGAGCAGAGGGCTGAAACACGTCCCCATAAACACTCAAATCACTGTTGCCTTTTGTGCTGCTCCCGTTTTGCCCCAGACCCTCAGATAATTTTAACAAAATATCTGAGAGTTTCCCCCAAACCTTCTGTTACCAACACATAGTTTAGTGCTTAAATGCTCAAGTTTTGTCCATCTTCAATCATTTTAGTCCAACAATAGTTCTTAAACTGTAAGACCTAAGGCTGCGATGAAAAAAGAGCAGTCTGTAGTGACCCAGAGATATCAAACCAGCCAGGTTATGCTAAACATAGTGAAACTGCATAAACATGTTGGGTAACTAGAATAAACATGCACAAGGAAATGGCTCCAATATTCATTTCTTATCTTAGTAATTATTGGACAGTTCAGTAAAAAAAGATCAGTAGGAGGAAGAATTCAGTGTCAGGGCTTAAACTGGAAATTATCAGCAACTCACCCTTCATCTGGCTGCAGATATAAGGCCACCAAGAAATGAGAAATAATGGTCTTATTTCCCAAAACCTAGGATTTCTGTTAGCTCTGTATTTGCTATTGCTGCACTAAGGATGCTATTTCAAGACTGCTGGCTTTCATTTTACCATCACTCACGTAAACTGGATGTTCTACTGATGATAATTTTAAAATTATCTCTAATAAAACCAGAATAATATAAGAAAATTCAAACTGATTATATTAACTTCAAATAGTAAAATATGGTTTCCACCATTACAAATAGATTTTCTTATGAAGCTCACTATGCTTCAGAAACAGAGTTTAAAGTAAAAATGTATGACTTGAAGTACAACATGGCTACTTTTTTTTGAAGTACAGCATAATCTAGGGAATTAGGGAAGCTTGTAGTTGGTGCTTCAGTCTCAGGGCCAGAAATGTTCCTACCCCTGCCCACCTTGGCACCATTTCCCACAGGAAGCTGAGTCAGCTCAGTTAAATAAATTGCAATAGTTTGGTTTTAAGTTGTATGACAAAACTTAACACCTACTCTTGCAGTTAATGGAGGGTACAGTCATTCTGGAAGAATAAAGTATTTGGGGACCTCATAGCTCAGGGGACTGAGCTGGTTTTGTTTGTAGTGTCAGGGAGCAGCACAGGTCTGGTGAGCTATGGCTCTGCTGGCTCAGCTTGATTTCTAAGAAGTCTTAAATGTAGTTCTCTCATGCTCTGCAAGACTAAATAAGATATAAATATAATCAAATATGAAGCCATTAAAACTGCAAAGCTGTGCAGTCAGGTTCATTTCTTGGCTTAAAGCACTGGTGCACAGTTGAAATTGCAAGTTATGTCTGATGGAACCTCTGCATGGAGGGGTTGGTTTGTTTCATTCTGGGTGGTTTTTGGTTGGGTTTGTTTTGTTTTATTTTGTTTTGAGGTTGTTTTATGGAATATGTCAACTACTGAACCGAGAAATGTTTTTTAGGAATAGGTATACCATTTGGTTTAGTAAAGTTTTCATAGGCACACTTTGGAAATTCTGATGAAGAATTGGAAGAGATTTCATTGGCTTGTGGCTTTCATTTAAAAAAAAAAACCCACAAAAAACTAACAAATAAAAAACCAGGGAAAAAAACCCACTACCCACCTCAAAAACCCTAAGTTTTGTATGAAATTAGAATAAAAATGGCCTTGATTGCAATATCTTTGATATTTCCAGTGTAGGCTACTGAGGACTGGACTCAATGGCTCAGAAATGCAGATAATCACAAAATCATAAAGGCAGGGAGCCCGCAAATTAAGCCAGTGGAAACTAATGTAGAGTCTGGGGTATGCCATTTTTGCAGTACATTCCAAGATTTTTGGTAGCTACAATCTGAAATTAAAACCAGGAATGATAATTGAGATTAGGAACACAGAAATCTACAGCAGATCCTGCAGATATTCTAGTGAAGCTCCTTCCATGTACCCAAGGAAATAGTATTGTAGCATATTCAAAAGGGAGATAATAATTCTTAGAGATAATTCTAATGTAATTTTTATATCAGACATTATTTTTATTATTTTGATTTCATTTAATTTGAATTAATGTCCATTTTATGCATTAATGTATTTTTGGAAGGAATATACAGTTCTTTAGAGCCTTTAAGAGGAATGAATGGCAAAGATAAGTGCATAATTCATGGACCATTTGCAGCCCACCATTCTGCACAAGAGGGAAAGTTCAGAGAAAATAAAAAAAAGACAATCACCTGTACAATTTAAAAGAAGCTGTTGTGATGTTAAATAAGGAAGAAATAGAACTTCTCTTCCACAATTTCCCCTGGAATGTGAGTTAAGTCTAAAGGAAAACCGTGCTGAAGCACTGGAGAGACTTGACCGAGGCAATGGAGGTTTCACAGTTGAGAGTGACAATTTCTAAATTTAACTGCATAGTTGCACACTGTTTCTTGCCAAGCTGTAACAAGCTGCCATCCTAAGAATCTCTTACTGTACAATTGCACCTGAAATTGTCACCCACTACGGAACTCCTTGTTGGTCATGGCACTTTTTAATCTTGTCTACTGTAAAACTACAGGAAATATTGCAAAGGGACATTATAGGAAAAATAAATGTTGTTTTTCATGTTCTCTGCAGGAGACTGGAGCAGGCTGCCAGGCAGAAATTTCAAAAGCAGACTTGCTGTCTGAGATGCTATGGGAGCATGGAGCAGCTGAGGAACAGAGAATTAGTGTTATATAAGCCTTCTATTTCCTGGCTGAACAAGACAGGTCTGTTGTAGAAACTGAAGCCACAAACTAACAGAATCCCTAATATGTGTGACAAAGCAGTGGAGAAAGGCATCCAAGTGTCAGAGCTCTGCAGGGTGTATCCCAGAGGGGTATACTTGGCTGTCTCTGGGGTGCATCAGATGAAATGCAGGTGAGTGAAATTGTTTTCCTGATAAAAAACTTAATGCAGGAAGCAGGATGGGCAGATCGGGTTTGTAGGGACAAGGGAAGGGGTAAATGGTGCTGGGCCAACATGATCCTTCTGTCCAGCTGGTGCCTTCCATGGCAGGTTTTACCAACTCCTTTGCAGTGGGATGCAGTCACCAAACTGCCATGTGTGGTACCTCACTCCTTTGAAGTTCATACTTCAAGAGGAAGAGCAGAGATCCTGCTAGAGTACTCAGTTCAGCCTTCTCTGTATCTTAAGAAGGAAGTTAAAAAAGGCAAAGTAAACTCAGAGGAAAATGAAATTCTTACTCAGTCCAGGACTGGGTAAAGTTGATGCAAAACTTGGTTTGAATAGCATATATACGAGTGATTTGCAGTCATTTACCTGCTTTTCCCCGTGTGCTTTTGTCCTAAACTTATTTTGCACTGCAAAGTAAGGCAGTTATCAGCTGCTTTTCTGTTAGCCTCCGAGGGCAGCGTTTTCTGCAGCTGCTGAATTGCACTCAGAACAGTGGAGAATGATCACCATGATTTACAAGGAGGCTTCAGGTCAATACCCTGCTGAGGAAGTGAAGGAGCAGGGGCTGATCAGACAAAGATATCTGCTCCTGCCTGGAAGTTAAACGGCTGCCCTTGAGGGGAGGCAGCATAGGGATCGCAGGTTCAATCGCTCCGGGGATGTGGTAATCACTCGGTGGGTCATTTACCTAAGGAGTCTGGAGATAGCAATAACTATTCATTACTGCAGAGCTGTCAAATTGATAACTCTCTTTTTTCCTTGTTTTCTTGGACTTCACTTCCCTGAGCATCTAGAGAGCAAAACAGGAAAGCCATTGTATTAAACAGCTCTTAAATAAGGTGCAACAACGAGCTTGGTTATAAGTAGTGTTTATAAAGGTACTGAAGAAGAATAAAATCCAGACATGACAGTCTACTGCTATTAACACACATTATTTCCACTCATGGGTTTGTAAAGTTCTTAGTCCAAGTTAACTGGACTGCCTACTTTGGAGAGAGTAATGTCTCAAGAGATTGGCAGTCTTCCCTTTTGAGCACAGGAGTAAAAGGAGAAGGATGGACATTCAAACTGGTGTCATCCGAAGAAAACTCAACTCATACCAAAGAAATCTGAACTTCAAACTGCCTGGGTTACTCTGTGGCACAAGAGTTGAAACATGTTTTTCAAAGTGCATTGTTAAAGAGCATAGATTAAGAGGCCAGACAGCTGAGACCCAGGAAAGGGAGAGCTGTTCCGGTGTGGATTAAACTGAGCTGTTGGCTTAGACATTTAGCTGGGATGCAGAAGACTTGCATTTTATTTCAGGTTTTATAAAGACAGCCCATGCTCCCTGGACAGAGAGTTATCCAACTTCTTCTCTGGTTCCTATGTGGGAAATTGGGGTAATAATTCTCTTGCTCATGGTCATGTGCTGGTAACCAACAGGAAAGATCACTGCCATGGTGCTTTAACTCCATGCTCCCTCCACTGAAAGTTCAGAGAAACAAGGATGAATGTGTTTTTTCTGTGGGCTTTGCTTATGAAATATGTTCTCACTGAAACCCATTAATCGAAGTAGAGGTTGATGCATGGTTATTTGCTTGATCTAATGTTTACTGAAGTCAGCAGAAATCTTTCACTGGATGTTTAATGTCTTCCCCTCCCTGTCTTGCTGTGATGCTTTATGGTCAGTGGAGCAGCTGAAGAAAAATGCTTGAGATTAAAAGCTCTTAGGATGAATATTGAGGCAACAGAGATCCAGCAAAAATAATTTGAAGGGTCACATAGTTTATATTTTAAAAGTAATTGTAGCACACAGAGACAGTGTTAGAGTAAGGACTGTTGCAGCCTTGGTGCTTCAAAGGTATATGGGAAATAAGGTTGTTTAACTCAAGGTCTAAATCAAATTTAAATACCTTTATTCTAACCTTTATTACACTTATACCCAGTGTCTGAACTGCAGAATAGAGTGCCCAATAAGCTGAACACTGACCCAATAAATCTTTGTATTTTGTCAGATAAAGCAATTTGTTTGAAGTTGAAAATGCCATTGCTTCAACTTTTTGAACTCTTCGCTTGAGACATAACCTTTATTAGATAACACTGTCTTGAATTTGCCTTCTTTTCCCACAAAGACTTATCATAATAACCTGGAACACAAGCAAGGAGCAGAAGCAGGAGGAGCATGTTGTACAAGCAAAGGCCACAGCCCACCAAGCTCTGCTCCAGGACAAGCAGTCCTGGTCATAGAGAGGAGCTGGGTGACTGAGGGGTCACATTCAAGCTCTGGGGACACCAGTGTCAGCTCCAGACACACCCAATGCACAAGGATGTGGGCATTGCTGAAAGAAGCCAGGGAGGTAGTTCCTGAAATTGCAGGCTTTTGTTCAGACAGGAATGAGGAGGATTTCAGTTTTTACGTCTCTTGGGGAAAATAAAATTTTAGTGTAGTCTTCTTTCTCCTTCACTCCTGTTGTGATTCACTAATCCTGACTTATTTTCTCATATGTAAGAGCTATGTGATGAGCTCCAGTCATAACTTTGGCATGTTCAGCCTCTTTTCACCTCAAATGCTTATTTAGGCAATACCTGGAGGACTATCTGTAATTTCTATGACACGTCCAGTATGTCCATAGAGTGTTTCAAAGGAGATTTACTATTATCTACTTCCTTTATCTTTCTGTTCATAGTTTCCAGAGTGATTTTGTGTCTTTAAGACAAATTAAGTGATGAACCTGGCCTGACAGAGGTAGCATTTAGACTTAAAGATGAAAATTCCTAAAAGGTCTTCAAGTTCTACAGCTGTAGGATTTTTATGAATGAAGTAAGGAGCAGACACAAGAGGTCTTCAGGTGAGACACTTTCCATGGTCTCAGTAGCAAGTGAAAATGTCAAATGCCATCACTTGATATTTATTCTTCTGTCCCTTGTGCATTATCTTTTAGACTGTTTTCTATACCATATTGTTATGCAGTGATAAAGGGTTCAACAAAATGAAAAATTATTCAAATGAAAAATGGGAATAAGACTATGTCTTGCCTGGGTTGTACAGATAAGGGAGTATATGAAATATCATGTTATCAGTTTAATCCATGTTACTTTGGACATTACCACACTTATAGTTTATTAACAGTAGGGTTTCTGCTCTGTAGGTTTTGTACCAGCTAAGTTGCTTAGCAACCTTAACTCCAAGATAACGATGTCTTGCTGCCTGTGATTAAAGAATGATTTTTCCTGTGTTCTGTTTATGATATACCTAACTTACTTATTTTGATGTTTGCAAAGTCTTTCCCTCTATTTTCATTTCAAATATAGCAAGGTATATGTACGTTCCTTGAAGCACTTTATCTTTGAAATTCACCACAGCCACCTACTTGAGTGAATGCAAGCAGCACAATAGTATTATGAGAAAACTCACACTATACAGTAATGCAAAGAACATAAAATGGAGAAGCAGCCCATAGAGCTGCTCCTGCTACTGCTGCATAAATCCTTAAAACCTTTTCAGCACAAGTGCATTGCTAATAACCGTGGATAATGCTCTAGTTCTGTGGTTTGATTCTCCTCTTAAATAAATAAATAGAAAGCTCTGGGACTTGCCCATATGTGATGCCGTGCTTTGAAACTGGTCCAGAAAAGTGAAATAGTGTACTTTAAATGGTAGCAAATGCCTCCTGATAGAGCTAGGAGCTGGATCAATTACTTTAATATTATTACAGAAGTCCACTGGACCTCAACGCTGACAGTGTCGTGAGCTAGCATCTGAAGGATGGCACAAGTTAAAATGGATATGGGATGGCATTAATATATTTCAGAATATTCTGTTAATTCCTGAACAGCTTATCGCCATGGTTACTGTGACAAGAAATTAAACAAACAGGAAAAAAATTAAATTAAACCATCCTGAATAAGATTTCAGTGGAATCCAGGCTCTCATTTAAGCATTGGGACCCAGAATAAAGAGTGACAGCTTTTTGGCTAATGATGTAACCCATACCTTCTGGAAGAGGAGGAGTTCTGTCCTGGGATTTGGGGTGTCTATCATAAATTACTTCCCATATTGTAGGAAGTTGTGGGTTTGCAGTGGAGGCCTGGGTAGGAGCTACTGATGTAAACTGTCTGCTTCCAGCAGACTGGAGTTAAATTGGTAACACTTCAAGGCATAGAGGTTTGTAAGTGAAGTACTGATATTGGTATGGATGCAATGGGAATATCTGTGTGTGAGAGCACCAGAAGTTAGAGCAAAGTATTCTGAGACTGGGATCTGTCTTGAGCTGCCAGGACATGGTACCCAGAGGTAACAATGAGGAGACTGCTGCTTAAATCCAAGGGAGAAAGGAGCACAGCACAGATTCTTCCTCAAGGCAAGACCCTCCATCCTAAACTCAGGATGCAACAAGTTGCAGCACATCATATGTGCCAATCTTGTCCTTTTTCCTCAACAGGAAAACTTACATTTCAATCAAACAAAAGAGAAAAAAACCCAAAAAAAACACAGAAAAACAGACAATACATAATGAGCTTACCAAAAGCTTATGGCACTACTGGCATCAAAAGCAAAGTTGTAGCTGTCAAAATTGGTAAATGTGTTGTCTTTGTGCTTAAGTATTAATTTAATGCTACATTCAAGTCATTTCATGTAAGAGATGTGAACAAGTCCTGTAGTATGGCATTTACCTGCTGCTTTGAAGGGTTTCTAACATATCAAGTGTGCAGTTTCCAGCTGTTTATTTGAACAATTATCATCACTTAACAATTCAGCAATTCTGCTCTGAGTATTTGGAGTAAGTTTTTAGTTGCTGACCTGGACTGGCTTGTGTTGCAGTGTTGGGTGTGTGAGGGTGTTACAGGAGCAGGAGGGGAAGGTATCTGGGATTGACAATCATGTTAATGTCTGTGGAGAACATTTTGTATACCAACAATTGAAAAATTTGAGCATTTCTACAGTGAATTTCAGCTGGATCAGCCTGGTGTTTCTTGAATGTTTTTGTAAAGAATACTCTAAAGAACAGAAGTGTTGCCTCAATGGAAATAGAAGTTGTCCCATGCAGGATATAGTTCCCACACATAAAGCATTTGTTCCAAATGTCTACCTGCCATGAGGATAAAATCTGAGATTGTGTTTGGTGCTTAGTTAAAAGTGGAAATTCCATCTGTTCATCCTATTGTTGCCATAGGTGCCATGGGATCTGAAACAGATGACAAAACTGTTCTTTCCGAGGAAATTCATACAACCAAAATGCAAAACCTTGGCAAGAGCAGTACAGGCATAACAGGAATACAGTAAAGTCAGTTAAAATACCCTCTTGAGTGACAGGTTTATGTCACATTTATTTGCTTCACCAAACAAACATGTTTTTACAAATAAATATTTGGCATCTGGAGATCCCCCTTGACTTGAAATTAGGCATCAATTAAAGCACTTTAGCTTATGCTGAACTAGATATTAGTCTGTGCTAAAGAATACAGTGAGAAACGTCTTAACAGATATAGACATTGAGGAACTCATCCACTGATGAATGAAATTAATCAAATTGGGAGTACCTGATTTTGTAGTGACATCCCAGGGGGGAGCTCACAGTGGTAATGCTGCCTGGCTCTGGGAATGAAGGTGCATTAAATGGTAGTGAGCTGTAATGGGAAGTGATCTGGTATGAGTCATGAGAAAAGAGCAACTGGGAAAAACATTCTTTTTAAGGGAAGACCTTTAACCATGTACTTAGTGCATATGTACTCACAAAGGAGTTTCACTCAGACTCAAATTCTTCAAAATTACATCTGGTATTCAAGAGACTTAGGCAAATCAGAAAGTCTTCACTGTGAGAAGTTAAAGCATTTTCTATTTTTGAATTATAGTTAATGTTTTTCCACAGGAAAATATTTTGACCTTGTTAGCATTTAAAGATGAACCTATAACTTTGACAGCTAAATAGATTTTTTGGTGGTAGTGTAAGAACATCTGAATTAAAATAGTCAAAACATATCTCAGATTATGCACTCACTCAAAATTCAGGTTTAAAACCTTCTTGGGGATTCATATTTAATATTTAGTTAAGCATTGCCAATTATCTTTGAAACCACAGAATAAATCAGAACTTCAGTAATTGTCACGAAAAGTGACAGGGAACAGCTTATTCCAATGTGAATAAAGCTCTGAACATAAGTAATTCTTTTAAAGAATAAAAAGGAAGTACATTAAAGGTTCAGTATCACTCATTAATATTAGTTAGTTCCAACATTGATCAGGAAATGTGATCCTCTAAAACTATCTCAAAGAGGATGCTGTCATTTGGATAATTACACGTGACCCCAATTTATGCCAAGATGTATGTAGAAGTAAACTGATTCTTACTGCTATTCAAATATTTATAAGCTTTCCAGCTGAGTAGTGGTAATTAAAGCTTTATATACTTACAAAGAAAATTTCAAATAGTGCTTTTAGCTTGGCTTTTATAAATATTATCTTTATGTCTTTTCCCCAAGTTGTCATACAGCAGCAGGGCTGCAGTGGCATGGTGTGCAGAAGTCCAGGAGGTGTGAAGAGTAAACCAGGAGCTTTTCTTTCCATTGCATTCAGATTTCCTGTGGCTGTTGTTTTGGTGGCATTGATGGGCTCTAATTCAGAACTGAGGGGTTCAATTTGAATTTCAATGTTTCCTAAGGCCTTTAAGAGTAGTTACAGAGCAATGGCCTGAACACTAAAAGCTGCTATTCCACTGTCTGCCAGCTAACTACAACATATTTTTTTGGCAACAAAGATCTTTCAAATTCTGTTTCTCTTCCCACACTCCCAGAGCAGTAGTTTCAACTTAAAGTGACTATTACTTGGTACCATTAATATTAACATGGGTTTAGGGTTAATAACATTAAAGAATAAATGTTAACTTGCAGGAAAAAAAGTCTGGTTCAGCTTTTTATATAAAGCTTCTGGTAAGAGAGAGAGGACTTCTAAAGCCCTTTGCATTTATTAAAGGCAGGGCTGGATTTACACTGGAAGCTGCAGAAACCTGAAGGAAGCCACCAGAGGGCCAGTAAAATACTGTCAGGTCACTGATAGCCCTGATCAGTCTCTTCACCCAGATCAACACTTGTGCCAGTGCAAGGGGAGGTAAGAATAAGGAACCCGTGATTATTTCTTTTGCTGCCAATGCATTCCCAGCTTAAACTTTGTGTGAAAAGGTAAGACAGTTGTGTTTGGTGTAAAGGAAATTCTGCTGGAAGATTAAGTGGAAGAAAAAGAAACATTTTCCTCCATTCTACTTAATGTAGCAGTAATTCCTCTGGTTGGAAGTGTAATATTCTGAAGCCTGATTTCTGGGTACAAAGTATATGCTCTTGGAAACCTTGTTTCTACCAGAGCCATAGAGATTTCCCCTGAGTGAAAGAGGGACAGAGCAGGTAACACCATGTGTGTGTGCATCTGTGCATGCTGCACAACTGCTCTGCACCTTGGTGGTCAGTTGGGCTGTTCTGGGGGGCAGATGGGGCAGTACTTTCATCTAAAGGAAAAATAAACACCCTGAAATTGATGGTTCCAAATGTATGTGACTGGCTAAAATAAAATATCTCACTCTTGGTACTATTTGATAAGTAGAGTGCTGCAACAAGTGCTTGCTCTGTAGTAGTCTTGTCCTGGGCAGCAGTTCTTTATAGGAAGGTGCCTTAGGTGCTAAAATCTGTCTTATATTCTCAGTGAGCATGCTGGATGCTTATTTTTCTGTAATAAAAATGAGTGAGGGAATGCCATCACAGTTTGAATTCACTACTTGAATTCTTTAGTAGACTTTTGTGCTGTGAATGGCTGCTAGACAAGTACAAATTGCTGCTCCCTCAGGAAGAACACATTTCCTTCTCAATTGATCTTCTCTCATCCTCAACCTCTAAATGAGGATTTCACCTCTTTTTGTGTGTTTTTAAGGATTACAAGTTGACATTATCTTGCATATTTCTTCCTTTGGTTTCATTATGTTAAAACCTACAGCTACTTGAATGAGAAGGTTATATGAAAAATTTGTATCTATAAAATCTGTTAAGTCTTAAAGTGTTTTATTCAGGTATGGCTGCACTAGTTTTTATCTGAGCTGAATTCTAAATGAATGTCACTGGTGTTCAAAAGGTTTATTTCAATGCATAATTTTTTTACATATATGGTACCTAGTTTTTATAGTGTTATTTAAGTTGTAATAGTCACACACTGATATGAGACAAATTAATCAAAGCATTTATCATCTGATTAATCACATTAATATAACTGCATAAAGTAACATCATCTTCCTGCAAGAATATTGTAAAATTATACATCTTATCATCACATTTACTGTGAAGTTTGTACTGTGTTGGACATTTCCCCCTGGTCACACAGTTCAGACCAGAGATCATGTGGCCCCAGGCACTGACCAGTGTTCACCAGATCATCTATGTTTGAAGATAGCAGTAAGTGCTGTCAAGGGTGGTCTGGATCTCTTCCTTTTTTTTTTTTTCTTCTTCATTTTGATCTTCCCCTCCACCTTTTCTGTTTCCTGTTTTCTGTAATTACTTGTTTCTTCCTGCATTGCTTAGGGAGAACACTTCAGCCTGTCCTGAAGTGGAGACTCAAAGGAAGAGTGACTGGACAGGAATGTTCCTGAAAAATTGCAAAGGGGGATAAATACACAGGATATTTTCTGGCCTCCATCTGCTGAAGAGCTCAGAGACTTCTTGATCTAGATACAGTGCTTGAGTATTTAATAACTCTCAGTGGTTTTATTATCTGTGAAGTTGTTCAGTGTCCCCTAGAGCTCCTGCAAGTTTTTGGCACCCCCCGCACCTTTTGACGTGTAGTTCCTTAGCTCTCCTCTCTGCTGAAGAAAATGTTCATTTGTTTCCAGTGTAGCTCCTAATAGCTTAATTTGATCCTCCACAGGTTTTGTTCTGGAAGAGGCAATCAATGCTTGGTCTCTTTCCAACTTCTTCATACAACTCATGATTTTGTAGATCTTTGTCATACCCCTTTTTAGTCATCCCTTTTTCAGATTAGAGAAAAATACATCTTGGACAAGTTAAAGAAAAAAATGCAACAGAACCATTTTTTTTCCTTTCAGAAAACACCTCTGCTTAGGAACTACACCATCCATTGTGTAGAACAATGGGCAGCATTCTGCTTTGCTCCATGATTAATAGATGGTGGAGCTGTCTACTTTCATGTTTGTTATGCCTTTATCATTGCTAGCAAGGGATTTACTTGCAATATAGCAATTCTTATCATGATGGGGCTTGCTGTGGTCTGCCAGGTTGTTTTGCAGGCAAAAAGAACCACCCAAATAAATTACAGCACCAAGCATAGCTAAGAGATATTTTCTTTTTTCCCTATCTATTATCTTACTGAAACAGCTTTAGTAGTAAACAGTTAACAGAAACACTTCTTAATGTCTTTTTGAAAAGGACTGCCAATCACAATGAAAGTAGGGTAATCCCATCTCCAGTCAGCCAACATCAATAATAATCATCAACATCAGACAGCATGAATAAGAATTCTACTATCAATGCACTACTTGGAAAAATCCAACAGTCAAATTAAGTAAGAAATTATTAATTTTGTGTACTTGAGCATGGATTAGATTACATTAAGGGAAAAATACCATGACTCCAGCTTCTTTCATAGTAAAGGAAATTTCCTTTCTTTACTTAATTTTATCACAGAATTACAGAGTGGATGAGATTGGGTGGGATCTCAGAGATGACCTGGTCCAGTGCCTGTGATCAGGTCTCCAGAGAAGGTTGTGGAGGCTTCATCTTTGGAGATATTCAAAACCTGATGGGATGGGGTCCTGGGCAACCTGTTGTAGTGATCACCTTCACATAAATAAGCATTTTCTTATATTTAGCTGGAGTTTCCTCTATTTTAAGTTTCTTCTTGTCCTGTCTAGATACCACTGAGAAGAGAGTGGCAGTTTTCTTCACTGAAGGTCAGATTCAAGAGAAGAAGGCATCAAGTATTTGGCTCTTTTCTGTGGCCTCTGTCATCAGTTCCCTGTCCTGCTCAGGAGTAGTCCCACAATTTCCCTAGACTTCCTCTTGCTGCTGATCTACTTGTAGGAACCCATCTTTTTGCACGTCACATTTTTCAGTAATTAATCTGCAGGTGAGTTTCAGTTTAAATGTAACAGACAAGTTTAGTAGACTTAGCTAATTCCAAAACTTCTTGCAAATTAGTATAGTTGAGTTTTACAGATGCTACTAGATACTTGTTTTCCTGAGGGGAAAAAATGTCTTTATTGCTCAGCTTAGCTGGAGTTTATGTAAAATAGGTATCTTACTAGAATTAGCTTGTATATAATATTTACTTTGCTAATTATATTTAATTGGTTTCTGAGTAATGATAAGAAATATTTGGTCTAGATGGTTGAGCATTCTAAAAGCCTCTAGGTTACAAAATTTCTTTGCCTCACTTAATCCCTCAGACTTCTACTAGAGCACTGAAAATCACTATTGATCATGATATAGATTTAAAGACTGGATTTCACAGTTAAAATAAACCAAACATTTCAGAAATCTTCATGATTTTCCTCTCTGACTATTTCTTCATTTTTATGTACTCACTGCACACTTCCCCACTGAGTCACTTTCTTGGATCATCAAACAATTTATAATCTGCATTTTACACAATGTTTTTCAAAAATAATAACCTACTCCCAAATGCAAATCAAGTGAACAATGATTAATTGGGCCCACATTCAATTAAAAGTTTAGGCAAGTGCACAAACATTTTACCCCATGGAAGCACTTCTGAATGTGAATTGAAAATTAACCCATCAGGGGATTAAAATGCTGAACTGGGAGGGCAGGTCCTGTGAGCTCCCAGAAATCAAATGTGACACTTGTGTTTATTGACTCACTCATTGTCCTCTTTTATGGCAGTTTTAAGGAAGATGAGATTGGGGATGTATTGAGCTTGCACGGCCTGGTTTTGGTAGCAGTGGGGCTGCAGGGGTGGATTCTGTGAGGAGCTGCCAGAAGCTTCTGCCATGCCTGGCAGAGCCAATCCCTGATGGCTCCAAAGACAAACTTGCTACTGGCAAGCCTGGGACAGTTAGAAATGGTGCTAATGCCTCTCTGATTTTAGAAGAAAGAAAAAAAAAATGTTATTGTGCAGTTGTAATTGCCAGAGAAGAGTGGGGTGAGAACATGTGAGAGGAACAACTCTGCAAACACCAAGGTCAGAGCAGAAGGAGGAGCAGGAGGTGCTCCAGGCACCAGAGCTGAGATTCCTCTGCAGTGGTGAGACCATGGTGAGGCAGCTGTG
>VXBQ01011930.1:735320-747885 GCA_013400175.1 Phainopepla nitens | reverse complement strand
GCTGGATAACACACACAAAAAAAGTCTGCTGGCAAAGTTATATCAGTAAATGAGTATTTTGGCAAGGATTGATTCATCAAGCAAAGTCCGATGTGCTAACAAAAGCACTTTAATATCAGACTTGTTGTGTCTATGCTTGAAGGACAGTGGAGAACTAATAAAAACATTCACTGGTGTTTCTAATTTAGAACTTTTTTTAGACTGGGTTTAAATTGATTTTTCAATAAATAAGTACTGCTAGGATTTCTGTTTTTTGGTTTTTCGTTTCCCTCTATCCATGATTTGCACTGGGATGACCCCCTTAATCTAGGTTTTAGATCATCTCTATCAAACTAAGATAAACTATCTCCTCTTGGTATTATAATATTAATGTGCTTTGGTTTTTTTCAGCTTGGCAGCCTTGTTCAAAAGTGCACATCATTTATATTCAGGTAAGTTTTTATCTGCGTGAAGTTCAAGTGCACCAGCTTTTCTATTTTCCCTGGAATATTTTTCATGTTTGAAACATATAACCATTCTAGATCACCTTTTCCATAGCTTGTGTAAGTCTATCAAAATCAAATTTGCTCTAGGCAATAAACCAGCCTAAAGCTGAAATAATGGCTGTGACCCCTTGGAAAGGTGTAAAGAATTTATCAGTAAAAGTGTTATGTCCCTTTGGCAGTGTCTCAATTAATTATCCTTGTGCCACTGTAGGTCTGGCAGATATATTGCCATCAAAAGGCCAGGGTGAACTAAAATAGACTCTTATTCCATCTTTCATATACAAACTACTTTAAAGCTAAGCAGGTAGTGTTATTATAGAAAGGGGAAAATTGTGCAAATTTACTGCAGAGCTCTGCTAAGGCAGCTGTGGTCATACAATGTTCATCTGGTTTTAACTTCTCATAAAGGTTGTGGTCTTACCTTCTGACTCTATCTTAAGTTGTGTGTTTAACCAGAAAAACAGAAGTAGAAACCACAGAAAAACTGTTGCTGATCTTGTGATAGTTTAAGGTGAATTTTACCTGCTGCATCTGGATATATGACTTAGTGTTGGGGGACTGATGGAGAGTTGTTCTGTCAGCTCCACTTGAACTAACCTCATTACTTTTGGATTCTTCCCTAAGGCTATTTCTACCCCAATTTGTGCAACTGGAGCAATGTGGTGAGACTGAACTTTAGCAGACTTGAGTCTATAACATTAAATACTAATTTATCTTATTTTTTTTTAAGGAGTAGTTGATTTCCCTTGTATAGGAAACTTGTTAAATTGTCCAATTAGATTGCCAGAAGGGGCAATTTATTATGGAAGTCTGAGCAGTCATATTCTAGGTGGGTTTTTAGTGGATTTACATCCATTACAATTAAAGAGTATTTTTTGGCAACACTTCATATTACTTAATTTTTAAGGTGATGCTAAATAGGGGAAATTATCAGCAATTAAGATGAGTGTCAAATCCAGAAATCATCATGAAAACTGTTCTGCTGCCTTACAGAGGCAGTCTAAAATAATAACATTTTAAAAAACTGGAATACATATTATGTAAACAGAAAATTGTTAATATTTCACGAACCACAGAAGTGCTTCATGATGAACACAGCATTTTTCCTATTGTTAACAGTGCTATTTACCAATCCAGAAAAGTTATCCTTGTTTTCAAATGCAACTGAAACAAGGCCTAAAGAACTCAATTATTTAATACACTGGTTTCAGATGGACTGTATATTGATAAACTGTTTATTACTCCACATGCAAAGCATCAGCACAAAATAAATTCAGTCTAAAATATGTGCAAGTCTCCAGCACAAAAAATATTAACAATAAGTAGCTTATGGAGAGCAGCCTGTGATTCTCTTGTTCACAGACAAGACTGTCTCTGGTATAACTTACTTCCAATAAAAACATTCAAATGCAACTGGATTTGGGCATAAAATGAGATTTTATTTCAAAAACTTACTACTGAAAGAATTGCATCTGGAAGCAAATATTTGAGAACCATTTCTTACATCCATCTCAACTATAGCTTAGCACTTGAAATTGAACTCATTTAATAAGTGCCCTCTTCACAAATCACCTCTATGAGGTATTGATTTAGATACTAAAATTGAGCAGAACCAAAATTAATGACCACTTTGCAAAATGTGATTGTATTCAAATATTGTGGGGTAACTCCAGCTCTATGTGGTGAATTTCCATTTCCACCTGATTCCTAGTTTAAGAACCTGGACTGATTCATCAGTCTTGGAGGGACTTTTCAGGTTCCTGCTTTATCAGCAGCAAGATAAAAGGCATTGATAGTATATGCTGCTATATATAACAGCAGCTCAATGCTATTTCATTTTTCCAATAATAACAATATATTTCAGCACAGTAATGATAGCACATTGTAAGACTTTATTGAAGATTGCAATTCTTAGCTATCACTTGAGAGAATACTTACAGTAAGAAAAAGTAAGACTCAGGTCTTTAAAAATGAGCTCTCATTAGCTCTACCCGTTTCTGTGCTCAAATGTATTTCACTGCCCAGTTCTGTAGTGGTGAACAGCTACCAGAGAGAGGAACAGATAATGAGAAATGCTTGTGGCTCAGCTAATTACTAGTAAGTCCATCTGTAGTAAGATGTGTGGTTGGGGGAAGGGAGAACAATTTCTGTGAGGTGGCAGCTGTTTACTGAATTAATTTCTGGGTCTTGGGGACAAATGCAAGGCAGGGTATGCCACTGATGTCCTGCTCCTCCCGAGCACAGGACACAGCTGCTGGACTTTACTGCTGTGTGAAGTGCTGACCTGGGATCTCCAGCAACTTCTGGTGACAAGTCATTTGGGAACTCATGGTCTTGACATCTGTGGTGGCCAGGGCTGGGCAGCCACATTGCAAAGGGGGGCAGTTGCACTCTGAAGTGCATGGACTTACTCTTCAGCACCTTCTTCTCTGTGGAAGCTGCCCTCCAGAGACTTTTTAGTTTGTGTCCCACTAGAGCCATTCTTAGGAGCTGTGAGTGTCTATGAGACGTCTTCTATCTCTCTTGTCCCTGCCTGCTGTGTCCTCAAGTGTCACCTCAGTGTCCAGACAGAACAGGAACCCTCTGAGTGAGGGCTCAACAAGAAGCACAAGTCCCTGCAGTGCAGTGCTCCCTGGGAGTAACTGGAATTGTTCTCATTGCTTTGTGATGCAATGACAGGCTCTGCAAGCCATTTACACAAATGTCAGTGGTGCTGTGGTCTCACCTCCTGGAAAGTCAGGGTACACACAGTGACTGACCCTCCCTTCCTGTTATTCCTCAGCCATGTGGACCGTTCATGCTGATTTTTGCCAAACTTGGCCACCCTCATGACCGTGGTACCCAGCAGGTTCTCAGCTCCAGCTGGCCTCCACAGCACTGCTTTGGGTCACCCCAGACACCAGCACAGCCTGCCTTGAGCCTCCTGAAAGCTGCTTCCCAGGTGAGCTCTGAATGCTGCAGTTCCAAAGGTTCCATTAGCAGTGAGGGTGTGGGACTGCTGCCTGTCCGTGCTGCCTTCAAATAACTGTGCATGCAGTTTGGGTGCTAGTAAAAAATACTGGTACTTCAGCCTATTTTTCAAATTTATTACGAGAAGTAATGTGCAACACAGTTTGTGACTCTGTTGGAGAGACTAAACCTTCTTCCTGATAAATGATACAATTATGCTTTGAAATGCATTTACTTGTTTTGAAACATTATTTCTCTGTGGTTTTAAAAAAATGTTTTCTGCTTCTGAAAATAAGCAAGTTATTGGTCAGAGGGTTTGTTTTGTTATAAAACTGTTTTGTTTCTATCCAAACAGAATGTATCTGAGACAAATAGTCTTAATTTGCTAAGTAATTATATAATTTTTTTTTAGATAATTCTAACACCTTAATAATCCATTAGGATAGTTATTAAAACCATAAGAGATTTAATTCTAATGAGAGCACTTCAGACCAGTTCTTGAAAGTGCTTTTGGGAAGGGATTGCTAAAAGGAGAAAAGAAAGAGTAAGTTCATTTTCCACCTTATAACAAAAGGCAGCATAGTAGCACCGAGCTGTAGCCACCTACATGAATAACCATAAATCAAGTGGTGTTTTAGCCAGCTAGCTAGCCCTTATAGCTATGCATGAGCAGGCAGAAAGTCTGCATTGTCCCTGGAATGGATTATTTGGAGAATTTGCTATATATCAGCCTTAACCATACAGCTTCTTGCACATAAGTACAGACGGATTAACGACACCGGGGCGATCAGGACCTTTGTGAAGCTCGTAGACAACCCACGGGAGAGGACCTCACTGCAAACTGCTCCGTGTTCCTGTGCAGTCAGGAAATGGCCTGGAACCAGGTCAGCATGGCAGGGACAAGGCTGCTGGATCACCCAGCTGCTCGGGGACAGCGGGCAGTGACCAGCACCAGAGTGCTGCCAGCTCCCAGCAGGAGGGAGCAGAGTGTTTTATCCCCCCTGCTCTCGCTGGCACTGCTAGCGCCGGGGTTTGGATTCACTGTGGCAAAGAACATTCTGTATCCACAGTAAATAATTCACTCAGGGTCCAAATAATAGGAGGGTTTCATGGGGAGTTCGATAGGAACGGGATGGACCTCATGATACAATTCTTGACCAGCTTGAGGGGGAATAAAAACAAACCTGCCTCCTACAGGAGGACGAGCAAAACGAGTTGCACTGACTTGGGCACATTAGGAAAAGCAACATACTAGCAACAAAAACTATTTAATGGTGATGAGGATTATAAAAAAATGAAAGTCATTATTAAAACGTCTTGTAAGAGTTGTGATGTAAATCTCCTACTTGTAGGAGAATTCCTACTTTTTCCTACTTCTGTAGGAGAATTTTCTCATTTGTACATCACATAGTATGTCACTAATACAGTAACCCCTATTTATAAAGCAATAAATTCCAGTTATGGGGAGGACATTTAAATTAACACTATTCAGGCTCACTATTATTATATATAATATAAAATTATTAATTAAATTATTTAATTTTATCTCCTTCAAAACCTGAACCCCCAAATTTTGAATGATTTTTTTGCCAAGTGATATAACATAATTGCACTGAATACAGTACACACAAACTGTTATGATACTCAGGTGATTAAAGGTAAAGCAGTTATTTTTGTGATATTTTTGTTTTGCCTTCACACAAAACAAATAACTTAGAACAATTTAATTGAGAGGTGAGTAGTGAAGTGGATATGGTGTATATTGCATTAAGATGGAAAAAAAGAAAAGGAATATATAGATATGCTTGTGCAGTGCTGGAAGCATTGCAAGAAAAGGAGCAGGAGCATGTGTTGCATTTACAGGGGATAAAAATACACTGTGCTACTAATGGAAAGATGAGCAATAAACAACACAAAATGTTAGGCAAAGCAAACAAAATGCAAGAGAAGACAAAAGAGTAAAGTAAAATTTGAAAGAAAAATTACCTGGAGAGTAACCAGCCATTGCTTCAGCAGACACTTTCCACCCCAGCTCTTTGTTCTGCGTGGGACTCCATGCAGTATGAAGATACAGTTCTTTGCCTAAAAGCCACGCTACCCAGCAGAGGTCTGAGGCTCCAGCAGGATCAGTGCAGTGTAAGAAGGGTACAGAGTGTGGGATGTGCTCACTCAGCCCTGAGCATTGTAGCAAACCAGTCCAATGGAAATTCCTCGGACTACTCCTTTAAAGCTGGATTCTAGATGAAAATGTGAAAAGGGTGGTGGTAATCTCCAGCAAATCCAGCCAAGGCTGGGACAGGTTTCCTGCAGAGGCTGTGAATCCTCTACCCCAGGAGGTGTTCAGTACCTAACCTGTCAAACCTCTGAGCACCCTGGTGCAACCTTGCTTTGGACTAACATCTTGTGTGGGCCTTCCAGCCACAGTGTGTCCGTGATTCCTTCATTTTGTACACGCTGGGACCCTGTTTGTGTCACACACAGAATCTCACTAATGTTCACTAGCACCTATACTCTCATAATCAGAATGTGCTTTGATATTTGCTTCCAGTCTGTGCACCAAAAGGTGTGTAGGAATTAACAACAAAATCAATCAGAAATGGTGGGAGCAGCAAAATTGCTATGAATAGAGGGCATCATTTGGAGGGAACAAAGCTAAACCAAACAAAATAACCAAGCAAAGGAGAGAGATGGAAAAGCAGAGTTGAAAAATAAATTCAGTTATTTCTTTTTTTATGTGAAATAAACATAAATTTGTAGTGGTATAATTCCACTGATTTTGATGCTGCACATTATCTGTTGAAACAAAAATAGTAAGATGAGTAACATCTACATTCAAAATAGCCTCACTTTTTATCAACTGTTTTGTATCAGCTTTACACTGTGTGTAATTTTAAAATTATGAGTTATTTTTCCAATTCTTATATAATTTATCTGTTCTGTCTGCTCATTCTTTCAACTCTCAACCACCTCTTAGGGTTTTTTTTTTCTGTCTGGCGACAAAGTTGTTATAAAAGACAAAACAGATAAAATAGCAGAATAATGACTGTGGATGTCCCCTCTGGTGAGATCTAGATTTCCTCAGTGGAGAATGTATGACATTTTTTCATTTCTGATACTTGAAAGCTTTCTTTAATAATGTAATTTCAGCCTAATTTAACACAGCACCTTAGATGTTTTTTAAAGGTACTCCCATCTTTTATTGGTTTTAGCAACCAACTACTTCCCAGCCCAGCCAGCTCCAGTTCAGCTCTGTACTGGCACAGCATGTCGGAATAAATCACTCGCCTTCAGCCCTTTACAGTCTTAAAATAAAAACCCAAGCATAGATGTAGATGTGTGCAGTGATGAGGGAAGAACCAAAACAAGAAAATCCATGTTTGCCTCTTCTTATGGTCACCTGGCTTGAATGTTTCCAACACCAGGATGTTGTTTTTCTAGAAAGAAGAGAAGCTATCATTTAAGGAATTTTATAAGCAGGGAATATTTTTACTACTGCTGCAGGTTAACATTATGCTTTCCTCTGCTAGATGTGATCCCATTTAATTATGTTCTGTCCTAGCAGAGACACTCGATGATGTGCTTCTCTTGATGATAAGAAGGTTGTACACAGCCCGCCGAGGTCAAGTTCCCAGCAGTCAAAGAGTGCGTCAGTGGTGCCGGTGAAGTCACTGGAATTGCTTTTATGTACTTTATGTTGGAGCACATGGTTAAACCCTGCTTTTTTCTTTTTTTTTTTTTTTTTTAAACTCTGTTCTTCTCTATTGAGGTCACATTGACTTTTATTCTGTTTGTGCTTTCAATCATAATTTTTTACTGAGGACACTCAGTAGGCTGAACAGGAATTCCGCTTTTCAAGTGGCATTACAGAAGAGTAATTTCCTACTTGAAGTTTTCTTCTCTATCAAGTACTTTATGGAATACATCTTAGTTCAGTCAGCTACATCTCAGTTCATTCGGATACAGAATGACTGAGATTAATAGTTATTTCTGTTTCCAGCAGCCACTGGCAGAGGCCTGAAAAGGTTTGTGCAAGCACCACCATCACACCTACAAACACCTGAACTGTGGCAAACTCCCAGGGAGCCAGTGTGGCATTGCACTCCACTCTGCACTGAGTCATCTCCAAGCTGGGACACTTCTCTTTCTTCCTCTTTTCCTCTCTGAGCCAAGAATAGTTCCAGGAGCAGAAGACAGTTCCAGTCTGGATCAACTGCTGACTTTTTCAGCTTGTATTTTTATCTCTTCCATATGATGCTGATCCTGGAGAGGAGCCTAAGTTGAACATTCCTGCCTTTTTCTCCTGGGTCTTCTGCTGCACATGAAAAATCAGGTCTGTGGGGTAATTGTGGAAACTCTGAAAAGCTCTTTCTCTTTTGCCTTTCTCCCTTGGCTCCTCTGCCTGTGGCTGTAGTGAGCAGCAGCACTCGGTGCAGAGCTCAGGTACAACATGGTAACAACACGCAGCAATTATAACATGCATCAGTCCCACATAATCACACCTGCTATTTCAGAACTGTAATTAATTCTTGGGAAAATGCTTCACTCATTTCCGTCACCAGACTGAACTCTGTTAAAATACTACTATATTGGAACAATGTTTTTCAAAGTAGTTGGTTCAAAATAGGTCTGACTTCAAAGGATCTACAAAATTCTCTTCTAGAAGTTTGTAATGCTGCAACAAATCAAAAATGAGACACTTTTAAGTAAAAATATTAAAAACCAAGTTTTGTCATAAGTGTCACTTAATAATGTGTATAATGTATATGAGATTATTTGAATAATTATATCAAATTATAATGGTGTTTAATATATATTTATTTATTTATCAAAAATGACAATATCTAGATACAACTATAACCTTAGTGGTTAAACTGATACAGTGTGCATTTGATTACTTATGAAACAATAGAATCATGCAACCATATCAAAAGTACAGAAACATTTCTCTTTTCTTTCTTTGAATAGTTTAGCTATCACAGTATTTGATGGACCAAAAGATAGTTCCCTGACAAAGTGGATGAAAATCATAAAGCTGTGAGTAACACGAGTATATTGCCTTTCATCTCCATCTCCACTCACCCACTTGGACAAATGGGGCTTGTAGTTACTTGTTTCCTTTTCAGCACATTTGCCCAAGGCAACAAACCAAAGAAATTACAGGTAACAGTTTATCAAATGCTTGCAGGCAGTTAACTCCCACTCTTGTGTCACTCAGCATCATTTTATTAACAGAACCTTGACCCAGGTATGCCATGAGCTTGAAAGTTCAGTCGGTGGGATGCAGCTGTCACATGAAAGATGGATGATGTGCATTTTATGTTTTCAATGCATGTTAGTGTACCTCAGAGTGGACGTGCTAATAAAAGGTGACATCTTACCAGTGATATTGCAGGAGCCTTGGGAGAAGGACTCAGAACAGTTCCAGCATGTGATAGGAATGGACAGGAGGAGAGGCTTCATGGTTAATGTACAGGGCCTGTGAGTTTGCATTTGAATTTCCAGCAGTGCAAACTGCGTGGCACAGGGTTTATCAAAATCAGCAGGACCGTGTATGGTGCACAGTTTGCTATGCCAGCAAGGTTTCAGAAGAATAATGATGGCTGAAATGAATTTTTATAAAATATAAATAATTTATAAACATTTTAGATTATTATATTGCTCTGTTATTGGTGCAATAAATCAATTTTGTTTAATAGCTACAGATATTATACATTTAAAAAGGTACTTTCACATACAGGATGAACAAATTTGTTTTTAGCACGTGAAACTGTCCACAATGTTCTGTTGCTTTCTCTTTAATGAGGCAGAAATTGAGGAAATAATCTGAATATAGATCTGCATTTTAAATTTTTATCAATAAAATTGATATTTAAGTTATGAAAATTTAAATTATTTAAGAACTTTTAAGATACCTTAATTTCATATTTACCTTTTTCACCTTTTGTATTCAAGGAAAAAATGAATAAACAGTGAAAAAACAAATAAAGAACTAGTTTCCACTGTAAACAATGAGAAGAGCTGCCTATTGCCATTTTCATACAAATTTTCTTCTTGTTAAACTTCACCCCTTTTCTCACAAAACTGCCCAGTTTTGCTGCCCGTGGTTCAATGTCCACAAACACTGGTTCAGGCCCTGACCCTGCACCACGCTGTGGTTGTGAAGGTGGCTCCAGTTTGCCCTTTCCTCTCTGACACAGGATTTCTCAAACATTTTTAATACTATCACAGCTTGGAACAGCCAACTTCCATTCCTATTCTCTGTATTTCTCCAGCAACTGCTATTTGGATCCTTTATTTAAAACCTGCATTTCAGAGCGACTCTGTCCCAGCACAGCTGAGCCCCGCGGAGCCAGCGCTCATCCAGTGGCCCAAAGTGCCTCCTGCAGGACCCCAGAGCAGGATCTGCTCAGCTGTGCTCTGCAGGGGCTCAGCTGCAGCAGGAGCTGCTGGGCCACTGCCTTCACTTTGGTCAGGATGGTTGATGGCAGTGGAAATGCTGCACGTAGGGGCTTTAATGCTGGTTCGGTTGGATGATCCAGCAGTTTGGATCGAGGCTCTAGCTCTCCTTTGGTACATTTGTTCTCTTCTATAGCACAGTATTCACTCTCATATTAATTTACATTTCCTATTATATCTCTAATGGGAACTCTCTAACCGGTCATTACTTAATCCATATGTTAAATGTTCATTTTGCAGCTATTAGTATTCTGCCTAAGCTATATATCTCTTAAATACTGATTTTGGACATTTCCCAGTTTTCCTGTCTTCCTCGGCAGAGTATCACCATTCTGAAGCTAGTTCACTAGGCCTTGGGTGGACTAAATACATACAGATCATTAGACCAACACCAATTTTCTGTTGGTGCCATTTTCATGCTCAGTTTTTCAACAGAATATTTTTGAGCCCATCTGAGCATTGCTTTAGCATTCAATGTATACAGCTTGCTACAGTGTTCTCAGAAAATAATCTCCCAGTTTGCAGCAGGATTGGTTTGCATCCAAATATTGAAATGCTACTTTTTAGGTGAATTTTTCCACCATATATGATAATGCTGATTGTTTGTTTGCCTTCAGGCCTCCAGAATCAACAAGTGTAAGAAGACAGGTCGTGCTCATATCAGTCACTGCTCATACCAGCACAATTTTTTACTTCTTCAGTGGGATCAATTTTATCACCAGCACCTGAAAAAGTAAGAATTTTCTTACTGGAATTGTAACATTTGGACACTTCTATTTTTAAGTTCAAGACCAGTTTTATTCCTGTCTTTTATATTTTCTTTCATTTTTGTAAACATCAGGCTTAGGTTTTTTTCCCTTTTATGTATGTACATACTTGCTTTAGATATTTTCCAAAATTATGGCTATTGTAACTGCTTTTACAAATGAAACTGCAGAATGCGTGCAGATGGCTTCTACAGGAAGAGAGCTAAGTTTTCTCTTTCTCCCCTTCTGGTCCAATAAACATTGATTTATAGAATGTGGAACAGATCCCACAGGACACTAGAATATTCAGTAGCTTGGTAAATATTCAATGATCTAGTATATGCGTTCAAATATTTGCTCCACATAATGGATGTAAAAAGAAGAAAAGAAAAATTTACCTGTTGGTTTCTCTCTCATTTTTATTATCAAGATGAGAAAATTGTGCTTGGGCTACCAAGGCACATCACCTGGGCAAAGCAAAGAAATCAGGTAAAGATAACAACAACCCTTCAGGAGGTGATCTAATACGAATGTTCAAATATGCTTTGTAAAGAGGACTCAGTCTGATTTATTAAAAGGTAAACTGGGTTCTTCCCTGCATCACTGAGTGGGATAAGATTAACGATTTTACTGTAAGGAACTGTACCAAGATTAATGGTTATAGTAGAGCTAATGCTTGTGTTTAGCAGAAACTATGAGAAAAGAAGTGAAATGAAATGCTGCTAAGTTGCACCTCACCTTTCTTTGGTACATGTGAAGCACAGGAGTGTATCACAAGATAAATGCCTGTCCTTGACCAGGGGCTGCACACAAAATATTCTCTGTATGATTTAGCTGGAATTCCATTTTTCCATTTGCCATATGAACAGATGTAGACCCCGTGTTTGACTTCAGTCAGACATTTCTGTACCCCTGTGAACTGCTCTCTCTTGGTGACAGATAATAAGCACAGTGAGGCTGTGATGTGTCCTTTGTCACAACAGCCCCTCATCACTCCTGCTCTAAGTCAAGCACCTGCTGTGCTCCTGGGCTAAATCCACTCATCTGCATGAAGAAGGGCCTTTCCCTCCATGGGAGCACAAGTGAAGCTAAGAGCATCTGTACAGCCACGGGGAAGATTTTGTATTTACTTATTTAGCCCATGGAAGTTGGTGTGAAGGCGAAAAATACTCTTGGTACAGAGAGGGCTGACTGGCACAGGGGCCAAGGTGCCTTCCTTGACCTTTGGACCCAGGAGGACCTTGGCCTCTGCTGCAGTCAGCAGTGATTTTCACAATAGCTGGGAGTAGGGGCTGGGAGCATGGTGTAGGGATCCCAGGAGTCACAGAATCTTAGTATCAATTAGGTTGGAAAAGACCTTGACCTCATCGAGTTCAGCCTTTGAACACCAGACTGTCAACTGCAGTATGGCACCGAGCGATATGTCTCATCTTTTCCTAAACACCTCCAGGGGTGTAACTCCACCGCATCTCTGAGAAACCCATTCCAATGTCTATTGACCCTTTCCGTGAAGAAATTCCTCCTAATGTCCAACCTGAACCTCCCTGGCCCAGCTAAAGACGCTGTCCTCTTGTCCTGAGCTGCTTACACAGGACCACATGCTGCAGCCTCCTTTCAGCGAGTTCTAGAGAGTGATGAAGCCACCTCTGAGCTTCCTTCTCTGCGGGCTGAACATGCCCAGCTCCCTCAGCTGTGCTCCAGACCCTACACCAGCAGAGCTCCGCTCCTGGAAGGCTCAGCCCAGCAGCTGTTTTTAAACCGGCCGGGGCCGTTTCCTGCGTCCCGGACGCTCCAGGGCCGCGCGGGCGCCGTCGCCCCGCGGGAGGCGCTGACGAGCGGGCGAGCCCGGCCAGGCTCAGGCTCGGGCCCGGGCCCGGCGGCGTCGCTCGGCAACAGCCCCGCCGCCCCGGGCACAGCCCGGTACCGCCG
>VXBQ01011930.1:677462-735027 GCA_013400175.1 Phainopepla nitens | reverse complement strand
GCCACACCACCATGTACCCCGGCAACAAGCGGAAAAAGCTGTGGCGGGAGGAGAAAGGTATTATCGCCCTTCCCGGTGGCCGGGCCCGCTTCTCCCGCCGTTAGCCGCACGTTGAGCCGGGAGGGAGCGAGGGAAGGCGGCGTGGTCCCGGCGCCCGCGGAGCCGCCGCCTCACCGCGGGGTGTCCGGCAGCGCTTCCCGCCGGCCGCGGCTGAGGGACGGGCTGGGGAAGGGGAGCTCCGTGCTCTCTTCGCTTGTCCTGGGGTCTCCTGGTTGAAACAGCCTCCGTGGCAGCCCGGGCGGGCGGGAATTGGGAATGTTTCCCCCGCACCTCGGGGTATCCGTGAGGAGTGGAGCCCCGGGGCGGAGGGAAGCAAGCGAGGGAGGGCGGTAAACAACCCCTCTCCTGAGGGCTTCCCGCCCCCAAGTCACCTTGTGGGAGTGTTTCAGGCCGAAAAGTTGGGCACACGCTCTCAAAACGTGCTTTTTCTCCTTTTCAGTGCGTTTGTTTCCTGAGGGGAAGCATGGTTTATTAGGATCATTGGTGTAATCAGTTTAGATTCTAGTGTCGTTCAGCCGGGGTGAAATGTTTGGGGTATGGGAGTCTCAGAGCACCCCTACGTCCCATCTTTTGAACTATTTATGTATTTTTATATATATTTTAAGGACCATCACCTGTGTATTCTCAGTTTATAAAACCCCTAAGCCAAACTCCAGAGCATGAAAACTGTGGGCCAAGCATTTGATGCAGACATTGTTTTTTTGGTACTTTATATTGATGCCAGTGAGAGCAATGTAAAAATCAAGTAAAAAATTCGCAGGAAGTGCAACATTTATATCTGTGAGTAATAGATAAGGAGAGGAAGAAAAACAGATTAAAGGGTCATATTTTAAGTTTTCTTTTTTTTTCCTTCCATCACCCTTGTGACTCTTAGTATGTTTCAAGCTAAGAAGGCAGAAGACCAGTTCAATGAACAGGATTCAAGTGCAGGTTTCTAAGGAAAAGTTGTTAAAACACAAATGAACTTATTTTTCTGTAGATTAGCTGCTCCTGTCAAACTCCGCTCAAATGAAGTGAGTATTTTTTCTTTCAAACCATCTTAGAATCCACGTTTCTGTACTAAGTTGAGGCAACAAATTTCTACCTGACAGAAGTTCCTGTTTTCAATGAAGAAGGTACAGTTAAATTGTCTCAAGCATTGCTTATGTGTGATTAATTGTAACTGACTTTTCCCTTAATGCTGTGTGTTTACCTTCAAAAAATGCAAGGGGCAGATGGGGAAAAGTTACTGGTAGGCTCTAATGAGTGTTCTTATTACTCCCACTTGTCTCTTTCAGCTCTGTTACTGTCTGTGTGAATTCACAGCCTGACAGGTGAACTCAAACCATTAGCAAGAAAGGCAGAGTGGAGGGTCTGGGAACTGGAGCTGCTGACACACTTTTGGTGTCTCAGTCTGCTCTGAGGATGGTGGTCTCCATCAGCATGGTGATGTTACTGAATGCAGATCAGTGCTGCTGAGCTTTTTCCATCCAGGAAGCATTTTTGAGTGCTAGCTGGCCATAACTCGCTGTCTGTTTGCCCAGTGAGAACGAAGAGCATTTGCCAGTCTTCTGCTCCAGTAACTGTTCCAGCACCATGCTGATGGTGTTGGCCCCGAGTACTTTGAGTGAGGAGGGCAGAAAATGATTGTGTCTTAATTGCTGGCACTGCACTTCAGTTTTTAGCCCTGTGGCACTATTTTTATCAAGCACCTCATTTACTAGAGAGGAAAACTACAGAAGCCCAACTTCTTTCCTTCTTACCCAGTCAGTACTCTGGAAGTCAAATCTTGTCAGGTCTCCCTTCACCTTTCACAAGTGCCCCTGAACCCAGCAAAGCTGTGCTGTGCTCACTGGCTCTGTTCTTCCCATGAAGCTCTGAGTGCAGTTGTTCTCAACCTTTTACATTCTGAAGCACTTCTTAAAAGGAAAAAAGCACTGACTGCTAAATACTGAGTTCAAACCCACTGACAATACACTTGCTTTTTTAAATTACTTTCTTGGTAATTAAGAGTTGGTCCACATCCTCCCAGGGGAGGTCTTCCTTGAGGACAGCTGCAGGAGCAGCTGAGGAAAGGAGCAGGGGCAGGAGTGGAGGTGATTTTAGAGCCTTAGACACAGGACTGGGCTGCCTGCAAACTTCCCAAGCTTCTGCCACAGGCAGAAAACTGTACTTGCAGTGAAGGCTGTTGGGAGCATCCTCTGGGAGGTTTGTGTATAATTAAGACTCAATTTAAGTTCTTGCTGCTGACTCACAAGAGCAAACTTTTGTAAAACCTTCCTGTAGAGAAGAGCTTGTGTTTTGAAGGCACAGGACTGGCTCTGTTGCCTGTTGAGCAAAAGGCACCTAGGCTTGCTCTGCTTGTCAGCCCCTCAGAGAGCCACGTTCTCTCAGGTCTGTCCACCTGCAGGGCTTGCAGTGTGCATGTCAGACACTGGGAGTTTGGAGTGCCTGGAGCTGGGGTAACAGAGGTGGGCACACAGCTGTTGTGCAGAACAGTGACCCTCGTCAGTCAGTTCTGCTTGGCAAGTGTAAATATCCCTCTGGGATACCTCCTCCTAACAGGAGAGAGAAATGTTTTTGTCAACTGAAGATACTGTTAATACTGTCAAAAAATACTGAAATAAACTTATTTTGTTAAGGGAAGCTGTGCTTAAAACTTATTAGACTGTGCTGACTGCAGCCTACATAATTAGGAAACTTTATTTTGAAAAAACACAAACAAAAGAACCTCATACTAGACCCCAGCGATTTTCTTTCTTGTTGTTTTCAAGGTTTGATCTGAGAAGTGGTTTCTGTGCTCATCTTTTGCTGCTTCTTCAACTTGAGATGAAAATATTCCTTTTACGTCTGCCTAGTCCTTTATATAGAACACAAATAACATAGGTCTAGCCTTTCCCTACACCCCTAAAAATTCTTCAGTCATTTAAGAGCATTTATTACTGATTAACATGTCAAGAAGAACTGTTAGTGTGGTTAAAGTAGCACAGTGCTACTGGTAAAAACAGACCCAGAAATCTGAGTAAAGTATGGGTGTCTTGATGTTCTCTGCTGTTCTTTTTCTTTTCCCCTCTTCTTTTGGGAGGGAAAAAGCTCTTCATCTTATGCTGAGCTAATACCAAGCATTGATGAGGTAGGGAGGGAGAAGAGGATGTGACTGCAAAAATGAGCTGAAGTGCTGGGGTTGCTTGCAGTTTTGGGTCATTGGGATGGCTTTCATGTTTACTGTAAAAGTCCATTTATAGCAGGGTCTGAAGAAGAGTCAAGTTGGCAGTAGCTGCCATACTTGTGCCACGTTTGCAGCTTTACTTTTCACTAAACATCTGAAAAAAGAAGTGGTGACACTCTCAGGAGAAAGCAAAAACAACTGTCTATATGTATTTTAGTGTGGCAACCAGGTGTGTCCTAATAATGTTCAGATGAAAATCTCCAAAGCTAAACTTGCCTTTCTTACTACCCCAGACACCTTGTAACTGACAGAACGTTTCCTGTAGCTCTGATCTCTTTTGTTATGTAGTAGCATTTCATTAATTTCCCACCATTCTCCCTGCCTTACTTGAACTTTCTTTTTTTTAGTTCTGGTTTACAAATGCAGAACCTACAGAGCAGACTTTCATACCTCAAAACTCCCTATAGAACAACAGTTCCCTGCTAAAGTTGCTGTTCTCTGATACAGGAATTAAAGTGGCAGGAAGAAGGAGCACAGTAGTGATGTGAGGAGGAAGCCTGGACTGCCCAGGGTGTGGGGAAGAGGTGTTAACTTTGCAGAACTGGGATAGCCAGAAATAGGCTAAAATAATAAGATATATGATTTCATTATTTGGTATTATATATATAAAATAAATAAATAATGTGCACTAGTACAGATGCACCGTGGTTAGCTCCTGTTGTAACTCGCTGCATCTCTCGTGCTTGGTCCTCTCAAGGGGCATTGCATTCATCAGGGGCACTGCATGGCTCAAATGTAACACTCTGTAAGAGCTTGCAAAACTTTCCTTGTTTCTCTTTCCCCTAAACAGAGCGTTTGCTGAAGATGACCTTGGAAGAAAGACGCAAAGAGTACTCGGGGGATTATGTTGCACTGAAAACTATTCCAACGTGGATGGAAGACTTAAAAAGCAAGAGCGAAAGTGATGGTAAGTAAAGTGGGAGAGTCTTAAAATCTAGACCACTGTGTTTTCTCAGTCTGAAGTTACTTCTAGGAAGGCCAAGACTTAGAACCCATGTTGTTATGAACAGTGATAGCATAAAATTGGGATGGGGGTGAAAAAACCCCAACAAAATTTCTGAAAGCTTCACTGGGGTCCCAGAACTCTGCTGGTATCCCCAGATGGAATCACTAACCCTTAAGTGTGTGAAGTAGATCTTCTCTGCATGAGTCTTACTTTCCAGATACTCCAGCAGTCAGCCATGCCTAAACTTACTGAGCATAATGCTTCGGGGAATCTGGGCGAAACAGATTGGTGGATTTTGGGTCACTTGGCAGGTGACCCAAAAGCAGAGGGGAAGTGTGCAAGTTGTGTTGTTTTCTAAGAATCCAGAAACTGGAGAAAATGGGGCCTCCCTTACTTTTGATCCTGCCTGCTTTCTTGGGCTGAGGAACAAGTCTGGCTTGGATGAACTCCCATTTCCTTAGCATGTGCAGCCTTGTCATGGTTGTGATCACCAGTGGAGTTGTAGTGAGAACTGACCAAAAATGTGAATCATATTTGCTTACAGACTTCTCTACTCTGCAAGTAATTCTGTAACAGTGCTTTGTTCTTTGTCCAGTTCCCTTTCATTCACACAAGAGTGTGGAGGAATAGGGATGGTTTCTGAGCTGGTTCCCTCCTCCTCCTCTTTTTTTCTGCTGTGTCTTGCTATCCTACTTGGCTGAAGCCTGTGTTTTTTTGAAGGAGTATCTAACTGAGACATAGAGTGCTTCCTGCCTCTGCAGATATAGGACTAATTTTCTGACCTTTTTGTTATCATTAAAGGCAAATACTGGCCTGGGTGAAGACGTGTGTGGAGTAACCTTGTGGCTGCAGGTGAATATGTTCTTTGTGGTGATAGTCCAGGTGAAATGAGCCCTGGAGCTAATCAGCTGTTTTTAAACTGGAAGGCTGTAACACTTATTTTAGCACAATCTGAAGGAGCTCACAGATTTTCACATGTCCTTGTCAAAAGCAGCTATTGCTATTGTCTACTCCTAAAAGCATCTGGAATAACTTCCGAAGTGAAAATATGTCAAGAGATTGCTGAGCTCTTCAGCCCTGCTGAGTAGCTGTATTACATCAGTATCCACAGACCTCTTTCTCCCATTTGAGTAGGTCATTTGTATCTTGCAACATCAGAAAGCCTGTCCATCTAGAAAACAAAGGCTGCATAAAAATAAAAAAGATTTCCTGACTTCTTGCAAGTTGGTTTTGGAGGCCTGTGATGTGTGGGAATATACAGTATGTCATGTATTTTAACTGGGAGACTCTTTATCCCTCCTAGCCCAAACTATGTTTTTATTCCAGCTCCTCTCAGATTCTCTATAAAGCACTGAAATTCACAGATGTTGCATTACTTGGGCTGCTGAAAGTGACAAGGTGTGGATTTACGTTGTGATTGCTGTTACACTTCACAGAAGCAAAATGTCAGTGTCTAATACCTGGCTATTGAATCATGGCACTGGTGAATTTATTTCCTTGTAGCTGCTCTTGCATTCCTTCTCTTAATACCCAGTACTCTGCAAAAAATGCTGGAAGGCAAAAGTTTTGCTGGAACACTTCTCTGCTACTTGAAGGTTTTGTTACACTGTACATTCGGGGGAAAAATCCATCATCACTCTTTTTTCTTTGATGTGTTCATTGCAAGGAAGCCGTGTGTAATAGTGAACTTCTGGAAGGTTGGGCTGCTGAAATGCTTCCACATTCCAACTGATTGAGACAATTAAAAGAAATATGTGTATTGATGTGTCTGTTACTGCATCTCCTTCAAACTTTATTTCTCTTAAATATTGACCCCATTCTGAAGGTATCAAGTGTGTCTAAAAGCTGTCTCTTTGAGCTGAATTACAGGAAAACTAGAATTTAAATCTTATTGCTGATGAGAACGTTTTGCTCTGTTTGATGGGACATACAGAGAGCAACAGGTACAGCCTGAATGAGATTCTGGAGAGAACAAGTGAAGGCCCAGGTGTGATGGAATCAATGATGATCCGACAGTGCCGTGCTCAAGTTCTGATATTTTCTTCAAGTGAAAGGTGGCTGCTTGCACTGGCAAATGGAAGGGGTCTGTAAGGGGGGTGGTGGTGAAAATAAAAATCTTCTGTGTATTTGTCAAGCCAAAACAACAATGGATGGGGAATTTGGGAAAAATTCTTTACAATTCACTCCCAATACTGTATACAGTGAAAAAATGACAGATTGATTGGTAAAGCAGAGAGTAGCTGTTCAGGAAGAGTGATGAGGAGAAATCAAGAAAGCAACCAAGAGCAAATCAAGTGAAGCAGGCACAATCAATCAGCTGCTGGAGTAAGAAGCAGTAGGAGAAGGGCAGAGCATCTGAGCTGGCAGCCATCCCCACAGACACTCAGACCTCAACTGGAGATTACAGGTGTTCAGTACTGCACAAATTTTTGTGCTGGCTATTAGGAAAAATTGCAGGTAAAATGTAAAACCTTCACAGTGCCCATTTTTAAAAGTGAGTGACTCACTGGAGGGTGTTGGGAGGTTCCAGTTAGGCATACATTTTTGTTATGTGGAAGTCTAATGGAAGATTATTGAAAAGTCTGTATGCAGAATTCTGCAAACTGAAATGACCTAAGAGATTTATACTGGGAAGGAACCACCCTCACTGCTGGGATACTTCACAGGTTCTCTTTATTGGCAAATTGAAAGAACATACCTTAGTTTGTGGAAGAAAGTTTTTTTCCCTACCCCTCCTCCACCCTTTGACAGAAGTTGTGTTCAGAACTAAATTCTGAAGAAAATTAGCAAAACTTGGCAGAAGTTCAGTGTTTTGGTGAGGATGGAAGTCTTTGTAATAGAGCAGCATAACAGAGGGATGTGCATCTATGTAAAGGCTCCTGAGGAGTAAAGTTACTGAATTCTGAATGGCAGCTGACAAAGGCTTTGTCTCTTTGTAGCAGCAAAGCTATTAAAAAACATTTGGAAGTTCAAAGAAGCAGTGTCTTTTAAAATGCTCTGCTGTGACTAAAAAAAAAAAACCAAACAAACCTATATTTTTTGCAGGTCTCCTCATATGGACATGACTAGCCATAAGAATTAGGTTGGTGTATGTTTTGGCATGTTTTAAGTCTTGGTTTTGGGAAGAGGGTGGCACAATGGAGAATGCAGAGATTAAGCTTGGTGCCCACTTTTCTGAGCTAAGGGAAGCAATCTGATGTGGATGTGTTCATTTCCAGAAGGGCTGTGCTGTGAACACCCCTGATTTTTGGTGTGCTGCTTGCCAGGCTGCACATGTGGATCTCAGAGATCAAGTGTTGCAACAGTGGAAGGAAAAGGGAGAGTTAGTGATGAGTGGCCCTCTTTAATGTCAAGAAGGGATGGTAGGAAGACGAAACTTTTGTTCTTGAAGTGGTCCTGTAAATATAAGCTTTCTCTGGTTTAACTGTATTTATTAAGGAAATGAGGAGTTGCCCACTTTGGAAACAAAGAATGAGCTTGCCATAGAGGGCTGGATAGTGTGAAAATACAGTAATGCATCATTCTCCCCCCTTGTTATCCTTCAGAAACACCAAAAGCACATACATCTCATCTGTTTTCTCATGTGCTTTGAAATAGACTATCTTCCTGACAACATGTGAATAATGAACTTGTTTTATGAAGCTCTGGAATTTATATCCCTTTGTTCCAATGCTATTTATTACATACCACTTTGCTAGGCACTCATTTTGTACAGCAACAGGAGCTAATGTTGCTCAGTGAATAAAATGCCACCATGTAGGCTAACAACTAGAATGTATTTTGAAGTTAAATACATATATTAGCTTTTTGTTGGGTACACACTAATTCCCAAAGATATCTTTACTCTGCAATGGTGAATTTGAGAGATGACTTCTGAAAACTTTTCTGGAAAGCTTTTTTTAAAAAAACTAGGGTCTTGGGAATTCTGTTGTTGCTGAGTTTTGTGTGTCACTGGTTTTGTTGTATTAATTGGGTAATTCAGAAAATGGAATAAGTGATATTGTTTAATTCCAGGCAGCTGATAGTCCTGCCGACTCTCACAGCCCCTGGAATTCATTGGTATGACAGTGATGCCAAGAAAACAGCAAATTCAGGTGGTGGTGTAAAGATCTTTGCTAGTGGTAAGAACTGCTTTTCATAGGATGAAGTTAAGATGGAAGGACATGGTAATTGAGCTTATTTTTGTTTTGTTAAATGACACAAAAGGTCTGCAGTTCTTTTAAACAAATCTTGAAATATGTTTAGATGTTTTGGCAGTCTATGGATCTTTTTAATCTGCTGTTTTTTAAGAAAATGATATGGCTCAAACTATTCAAATTCATGTATTTTAACACTGAGGGTTTTATGTATAATAGTAAGGTTTGGATTTAATAAAAGCATCGTTGTACTATGAATGTGTAGCTTTCTAAATATTCACAGTGGGTTGACACAAGATTACAGAGACAAAGCATATAGATGAGCCACTCCAAATGCTTCATGGTGGAAAGAAAATGTGTGAGCTTTGACCAGCATTTCTTGAGATGGGTAACTAACACAAGCAGCTCTCCAGTATCTCCGTGCAGCCCTGCTTGATATGAATATCTGTCCTGCAGGACCTAGGAAAACAAGGTGATGAGCATTAAACAGACTTTGGAAAGTGACACCGCTACTAAGCTGCAGTGAAATTCAGCCAGACATCTACAAGTAAGAAATGGCATCTCTCTAAACCACTCAATATTATCAGTGATTTATACAGAAAAAGAAATTATGTTCAACTAGATTACTGAGATTGTTAGACAAGTTTGGCAATCACAAGTCCTCTCGGTAAGAGCTGTGTGAAACCTGTGTGCTTCAAGACCATCCCCCCACCAAAAATCCAAGTCCATCAGCTTTCATTGTGATTTTTTTTTTTTCTTACAATGACTGTAACAACTGTCTTTATAACAGATTTTTAGCTGGGTGACAAGGATGAAAGTAAATTGAGACAGCTTAGTGTAATTTTCGCTATCTCTCAAAAAAAAAAAAAAGCTTTTGTTACTGAAACTCTTGGTTTGATGAAGTTCAGAGTGCAACAGTTTTTCTGCTGAATACACACAGAAAGCAGCAGTAACTTGTGTGCCACCATTGAAGGTCTCCTCTGCTACCTGAGTGTGAATTCCAGCTTCACTTTCACTCGTGCTGTATTCGGTTTTGTCTTTACTTTTCACGTATTGGCATACCACTGTTCCTCATGCTAAACATCACAAAGTCTCTTCAAGACTGGTGTGTTTAAGGTTAGAAAACTGTCTCCTAGATGCACAGAGAGAGCACAGCTTATTGATTGCTGTGTATAATAGCTAGGGGAGCACCATGAAAAAAACTAACAGCTGTGGTTTCTGTGAATTATGTGAGGATCGTGGTCATTAAGTATTTTGAATACTTGTGAAATTAACGTGCTTTCTGTGGATGTAGCTGAAAATTGGTTTGCTCATTTCTGCTCTCTATCCATGTTATATGCATATTAAGGAAGCAGTAAAGGAATTAGAGGGGTAAGAAGAGCAAACTGTGTTTGCAGCTTCTTAGCCTGTGCTGAAGGTGGCCAGGAGTCTGTGTGCCCCTGGCATAATGTGGAATAACTTTAAGGCTGAGTTGGTGTTTGTTTGGCTGCCAAGGCTGCCAGGGCAGGAGGGTGTAACCAGAGCCCTGTGTGCTCTGCCTTGCTCAGGCTCTTGGCTGCCCTTTCAGGCTCTGTCCTGAGCAGATACAAAGCTGCAGAGTGGTGCAAATCTGACCTTGTGATCTGGTGACCCCACACACCCTTCTGGCTTTCCCCATACATGCCTTGGCTATTGATTTCCAAAGACAGGCTTCCACAATACAGAGATGGGAGTGACTCTTTGTCATGGTTTAACATAGTTTAGCTTTTAGTAAAGGAAAAAAATCCACAAGCTATGGAAGTGATTCCCTGTAAGGACCTTGGCAGCTTCCTTCGGACCTGACAGAACCAATCGGCTGGTTAGTTTTGAATACTGGCACCCTGTTAAACCACTTAGGAGAGCTGAGTACGCCTCTGTGAAATCACATTTAAAGATGAGCAAGCCCTGTAAAACTCTCTGGCTGCTGGCCTCCGAACAGGTAACTGGACACTGGCTGGGCCCCGCTCTGCTGCTGGGCTGGGCCCTGCTGTGCTGCAGCGCCGGCCAGGCCAAGTCCCGCTCCGCTGCACGGCCAGGTCAGCCTGCGGTGCAGCTCGGCTGAGATTCTGCTGCCACCAAGTTCCAACCACGGCTGGGGGGCCAGGCTGGCTCCACTTGGCCTTGGGTGGAGCTGAGCCGGGCCCCGCTCCCGCCGTGAGCTGCCGAGGCATCCTGCTCCGCTGGCACCACGGAAAATCAGGCGGCTGAGAGCAGAGGCGGCCCTGCAGCCCCGCGGCTGGAACCGACCACAGCAGGGCCGGAAAACAGCCACGCAGCCAGAGCGGCCGCGGCCCGGCAGAGATCACATGGCCATCTGCAGGCCTGGGCGAGATGTGACTCAGTGCACAGGTGAAACTTGAGGACATCAATCCTCTCTCAAGTGAGAGAAAAGGGAAAGGGGGAAGATGTGTAAAAAAACAACATGGAGACACCGAGGTCAGTGAAGAAGGAGTCAAATCCCAGATGGGAGGAGAATGAGGGTATGCCTTAGTCTTGGGCTGAAATTCTCTCTGAAATTCTCTTCTCTTGTTCTATGGTGAAGATGCAATTGATACATGAGACTTGTTATTCCCTGTAACTTGTGGAATGCACTGGGGGGATGTCGCGTTCCAGCCGTAGCTGTGAGCAGAAGCGTCAGTGTTGAGGCAAGCAGATGTTGAAGTAGCTGTGATCTAATGAGAAGCTTGGGCAGAGATGAGAAACCTTGCCCCAGGGATAGAGGAAGAAAACCTCTGTTCCCAGAGATAAAAGAAGAGAACTTTTTGTTTCTATACTAGAACAGCTCATCCTTAAAATTGTACCCCGATAAGTGGAAATGACCCATGGTGGTAGGTGTGGGAAGACTACCAAACCGTGGGAGGGACTGCATGATTGCAGATTTCTGGGCATCTGCTTTTAGTAAAAATTAAAACCACGAGAGCAGTTTATTCTGGAAAAGTCGCCATGGCATGGCAGGAGAGACTCTTAAATTACTCTAAGTGAACTGAAGAAAGATTATTTTCAAAGTGGTAAAATGAAAATACCAAATTTGTCTCTTTAGGTTGTCAGTAGGAAAAAAAAAGAGTTGGAGGGAGGAGAAATGGCCTGAGAGTTTATTCCAATTTCTCACTAATTTCTTTATTAACAGAAATAAAAAAGTTTTCTTTATACCCTTTTAAAGTTTTGAGCCTGCTTTGCTCTCCTCCTAATCCTTATCTTGCAACAGAAAATGAGTAAATAATTTGTGTGGGTGCATCAGCATTTGGCCAGTGCTAGACCCAGTACATCAATTGGTACATTGGCTGGGAAACTTGGATTGGTGAACCAAAACCACTGCACTCTTCAGGTGCCAGTTTACTTGAGCATAAACTGAGCAATATGTGTGTGTGTTTGTTTCTGGAGGTGAATCATCTCTAGTTAGTGATGTCCCTGATATAAGTAGATAAATTAGTGTGTTTAGTGTAAGGGGTGGAGGGAAACTACAGTAAACAAAAAGACTGAAGATGTGTTCAGTTGACCTTGTAATTCTCTGGTGAGCTTCACGTGAATAACCTTTACAGGATGAATTAGCTCCCAGAGAGATGATGCTTGTTTTACAGTTTGTATTAAAGGGTTTTTTTGGAAAACCAAAAAAGTTTCTTGCTTTCAGCAAGTATAAGATGATGATTATTCATAAGTTCAGATCTGTTTATGTAGATTAAGAACACAAAATCCAGTGTAGCTAATCCTCTCTCTAAGAAAGTAAATCACTTGTCTTTGATGTAATTAAGATGACTTCTCTTTAAGCTGCTGGTCTGTGACTTTTTTAACAAAGTAACTTCCATACAGCATTAAGCTGATACAGGTCCTGGATAGAGTTATTATTCTGTTGCTCTTCTGCATGCAGCTGAGAAAGCTCTCTTATCTACAGTGGCAGACAGCTCCTTGAGGGACAAAAGTTAACCGTAGGAAAGGATGCTGCTCTCAACAATAAATTGATAAATTGGTGTCCTTATTGAGGCTCTGCAAGCTCTTGATGGGTTTTAGAGAGGGATAGTAGGTGGAGATGCAAAGGGAAGTTAGGCACATCTTTGCCAGAAAGAATAGTTTTAATGTTTAATTACTAGTGACATGAATCTTGACCAGTTTAATAACTTTCAAACTTCTGTCCTGTGTAATATGAGAAACAATCCTTTTAATCCTTTTTTTTTTTTTTTTTTTTTGTAGCTGCTGAATGTCACTGCACTGAGGTTTTGTACAGAGGTCCCTAAGGAAGTACTTAGTAGAGTTAGGAAGTCAAGATGATGCAGTGTGCTGTCAGCTGGCAGGCTTGTTCAGGGTGTGAGGGAGGAAGGCTTTAGCAGCAGTGATGCTTTAATTTGGAATGTGCTGTTCCTCAGAAACTGCTGAGAAAAATTGTAGGTTCCAGCTTAGAATATTTCGGTGGCTGACTTGAGTAAGATAGTTTAATATATGCAGGGGAAAAGTAACAGATTTTATGTTTTGGCCTCTGTGTTTACTTCGATTATTTTTTTTTTCCATTCTTCTTTTTATATATAGAGGGTGATCTTCTTTTGAGTGTGGGGGATTGCAGGATCAAACCCCCAAATTAATATATTGCTCTACAAAGACAATTTCAGTAAATCATCTAGCTTTGCTCAGTATGGTAGCTTGGCTATGCCCAAATCTATAATTTATGATGGATTGTGGCATATGTCCTCACAGTCTTTTGCAGACAGATGTGAGCCAGTGTGCCAGCCTGATTAGAAGCCATGTGCCTGTGATTAGGTTGAGGCCAAAACCAAGCTGTTAAAATGTACCTTTGTCATGGTTCACTAATGTGGATCTGTTGCCTGGCTGTGTGACTTTAAGATATTTTCAAGTGCAGGTGGAAAAAGCTGATGTCCTTCTGCAGCAGATGGAACTCTCTTTTTGTTAAACAGGTAGAGGGTGGTATGGCTTGGTTTAATTTGATGTAGCTTAGATATTATCGGTATTTATGAAGGTGAACTAGGATTTGCTGCATGGCTCTTTATAATTAGTGATGACACAGGGTAGGCCACCCAACTCTGGCCGTGGGAGGCTTGCAACAAGTTTGAAAACTAACCTCACACTCAAAGGAAGTAGTGATGCTTTTTTAACTCCCTTGATGATGTTGGGGGGTCACTGGTGCAGTTTAAGCTCACCAAGCTTTCTATTTGGATCATGTTAACTAACTTTCATGTGTAGCTACGTTTGCTTCACGCACAGTTGAACACTAGATTACGCATGTGTTAAAAACCCAGTCACTGGAAATCACATAAGTCTGGCTTCTTTTTTTTTGATTCAGAAGACCCAAACTGCTCAGCATGTAGAAATGTCTGTTAACAAGCCAGTGAGGGGCTGAGTAACTGTACTGTAGAATTGTAGGATTGTTAAGTTTGCAAAATACTTCTAAGTTCATTGAGTCCAACCATTAAATGGTTGTAGTTGCTCTGTGAAGTGATACATGGATTTCTCCCTGTGAGGACATCTAGCTGATTTGTATTTGGAAAAACCAGTTGAGAGAAGATTTCTCAGCCCTGTAGGAAGTGCTGCTTATTTTTTATAATGGCCAGAAAATTCTCTTCTGTGCTGGAGAGAAGGCTTAACAATCCAGTTGAAAGATGTTCAATTTGGATTTTGTACAGCTTTAAAAACCATTGAAATGATATTGAGAAATATTTTCTATTTCAATGTCAGTGTGAGGGAGACGCTTAATGTTTGTGCATGGAGATTGTCCTGAGACTTGCAGACTATTGCATGTTGACTTGGCATGTTTGCAGAAATGTGTCTCAAGGATTTCACCAAAGTTTTCAGCTGATTTTTTGGGGATGGGATGCTATAGAATGCACATATTGGAAAATGAATCCTCTCAAGCCTTGTGCTGATGTAGCCAATACATGTATTTCTGAGAGTAGAAGTAGTTCTCTGCAAGCACCTTTGCATAATAGCATCCCTGGGAGTTGGTGGTCAAATGTTGTGTGAGAAAAGACTTGCTCTAGAGTTTACCCAAAGGCTCCTCTCCAAAAGATGCAGTCCATCTCTAATGCAGAGTAGGTATAAAGAAAGTGTAGATAGGAAGAAACTATACCTCTGTCTTTGTTTTAAACATTTCCCTGCATTATCCTGACCTTTGCTTTTTCACAAAGGCTTGTTTATGCAATGATGGCCTTTTTGATGGTCTTGGTATAGCTGGTTAGGCTCCAAAGGTGCTCCAGGTTCTGTGTTTTCCATTTGCTGCACAGGTGTGACTTGTAGTTGAAGTTCAGCCTGCAGTGCATTTATTCCCAGGTGCTCAGTGTAACCTTTATTGTGTAAGGTACTCTACTGCTCACCTACCAATGTATCATGTGTTGCAGAGCTGTCCTTTGATGGGATTTCCTAATGAATCTACATCCACTGAAAGCAAACCCCAGACTTCATGTAGCTGTCACTGAGAGTATGGGTCAGTCATATTTAAAGAAAGAGTTCCTTTTTCTTTTTTCCCCTCTTTCTGCATTCCCACCAGTGTTCCTATAGGGGAAGGATTATAAGTGTTCTGCAAATAACTAAATCCAGAACAGGTGGTGTATACAGACATATTGACTTAAAGGCTTTGAGATTTGGTGTGTCTTTCATTTCTAGGTAGATATGTAAAAGAAGATAAAGCTAGATCCTTCTGCTAACTGCTGGTGAGTTTGTAACTGCTTGAGAGTTTGTATTGATTTCCATTTTTAAGTCCCTGAATGAAGCAAGCATGACTTGCCACACAAATGAGTAGTGGTAGAGTTGTCTTCAAGTATTCAAAGTTTCCTCTGTCCCTTGCTGTTTGGATCGAACCTCCAGTATTCTTCAGTGTAGCAAATTACATCTGGTATCTCAGGGAGTAAGGGAAAGAAAATGCTACCAGGTAAAAGCCACCCCCAAGCCTAATGTCTCCATGTAGAACACATCATCTTTTGCACTTGCATAAGAACTTACTGTCTTGGTTTGAAAGACAGGTGTCTGCCAAGGAAAGTGGGAACCTCCCGTGGAGTGGAGAATATGACCTCCTTCCCTCCACATTATTATAACTTTGAAATTAAGAGGCTTTCAGGCAAAGATATGTGAAAAGGAATAACAGTCCTTTACTAGAATATATTTTTATATATTTGTACAACATATACAAGGCAGACAAACAGCAATGTCAGCAGCAAGCAGCAGCACAAACCCCGTCCCAGCCGCTCTCGGCCGCAGGCACTTTCCCCTTGGTGCAGTTCCGCTCACAGCCAGCAGGGGCGCTGGTGGCTCCCGGCCGGGCAGGGCGGGTGCGATGATTCCCCCGCGCCTGCAGGGGGCGCTGTGGCTCAGCCACGTCTCCCTCACGCGGCCATGGCGGGCGGGCCGGCCAAAGAGATGGAAAAGGAGCTTCTGCACAAACCCCGGGCCTGCTGCCCCTCTGGATGGTGAAATGAGCTGTAGCAGGAACCTTGGAAACAGCAAGCTGGAACAGCAGGGAAGAGCCAAATCCCAGAATGGTAAACGAGATGTATCAGAAACTCCGCAGCTGTAGCTGGAACTGCGGGGCGGTGCCTCAGCAGGCAGGCAGTGTGTGGCTACAGCAGCAAAAAACCCAGAGCAGTGGCAGAAAAATGGCAGGGGCTGGGCAGTGGCTGCCCCCCTTGCAGGGGGAAGGGGCTCCAGGATCCTGGGATTTCCCCTGAGGCACCGGAGTAGACGGTGAAGGTTCCTTTGTTTAGTGGGGTCGGTTTAATAAGGTCCCAGTGCATCGGCCGCTCTTACGAGCAGAGCTCCGCTCGCGGTAAACAGAAAACAGAACCCCACCGTGGTGCTGAGTTCTCCCCACGGCGACTGCAGCCTCCTTCCCCTCCAAATGCCAAGAGCAAGAGAGAGCGAGGAGCTGTGCCCAGCCCCTTCCCCCAGCCCAAATCTCGTGATACCTCTGCCCTTCCCAGAGGAACCCCCAGGTAAACAGAGAGAGTAGCCAGCTGCACCCCTCCTCTGAGCTTGGCAACTTCTTTTGTCTCTCTGAAGCACCAGGTCATTTTTGTCTTCTAGCAACATATGGGAGAAAATTCCCTGAGAGAACAAAAGGAAAAAATCCTAAACCCCAACACTTACTTACCTGTCCTGATACTAGAAAACTGAAGTTCCTTCTCCCACCTAGTACGCTGTTTTCACTCTGTCAAGTAGAGAGGTTTTTGAATGACAATGCCCTGAAATATTTGCAGATGGTTTTACACAAGTTTCTTAGTTTTCTGATAGAAACATTTATTTCCAAGATGTACTTCAAGTACTACAAAAGGCTGTAATATTCAGCTAGAGAAGTCATTGCTCAGCAATGGTGTAGAGAATTAAAAAAGCAGAAAACATAGAATAAAAATTGTCTGACAGCTGAATAAGTTAATGAGTGAAAGTAATGAATTTGTAGTTCCCCCCTATAAACTTATTTTAATCCGCCTTGATGCTGTATGTGCTCATCTGTTTAAATGAGTTCTCAAATTTTGGTAAGTAAAACAGGTGCTGCTGAGGACTAAATACCTGGTTGGTCATAAGGAGTCTTCTTTTTCCCTGACAGTTTATAAAGGTGTGTGGAAGAATGCTGCACTGCTGGTGGACTGTTTTGGATGAAGGCTCATAGTTATCCCAAGTGGCACTGGACCAGTTTGAACACTCCAGGAATGGTTGTGTGAGTGCTGTGATATTGCCAGGACACAGCTATTGCAGTGGAGGGATCTGCTTTGTCTTGGAAGGAATCTAGTGAAGCAGGATCACCTGTAGCCCTCTAGTTTTATAGACAACATACTCATGGGGCAATGAACCGTGATCTCCAGCAGTGTCAGAAGTTTGTGTCTCCAATTTTGAACTCCCATTGTCAATTATGAACTCTGTAGTAGAGGGAGGTCATGAAGTAGGAATTGAGTTTGAGGCAATGCAGTGTAGTTCTTGCCTCCATGTGACCTTGGTTGACCATTTGATGTACTTCAGTACAACTCAGGCTGCCATTCACTGAGAATAATCTATATTGAAATTCTTGGCATCACTTGGAGTGAGGTACTGATAATCATGCTTGGGCAAGAACTTAGCAAAATACCTTATCCAACAGCATTTTAATTCCACTATATCATTGCAAAGTCTAGAATCCCTCTGAAGGGCCATATTATAAAACCAACCAAACAAGACAGTGATTGAATGGGTTTCTTCACACAGACAAAGCACAGCTCCTTCTGAGTCACAGCTGAACCAGCAGCCTTTTCTGTGGACCCTAAATCGTGAAATCTCCAGCAAGCATAGCACCAGAGCAGCTGGATGCTGACTCTCCAAGTAAACACACAAATACCCCAGGGTTTCAGCCTACTTATGTCATGTCTTTGCTGTCAATGTGCATGCTGCTGAAGTGAGAAGACTTGATTTATGAATTGACAATTGCATGTCCCTGCAGATAAGGGTGCATCACAAATTAGAATTGGGAATATATTCCTGTTCTTGTTCTCCTTGTTTGTTGTTACTCCTTTCTCAAACTTTGTTCTTGAGTACTTTAGCATTCCATACCAACTCTTCTCTCAGTTTACAAAAACTTCATAAAAAAGGCAGGCTCCTCCTTTCCTTCTACTTCTTTCTCTCCCAGACTTAAAGGGTGTTTTTGCCTCTCAGCTTTGTTATTTTGGGGATATAGAGATCTGTGTGGGATAGACTGAGAAAAAGGTTGTTTAAGGACTATGCAAGACCTTGTAACACAAGAAAGCTGCATTTTGCCTGAGCGTTGTGTGGGTTGTTCAGAGTGACTGGCTGTTTAGATCAATTCTCGTGGTACACCACTCTTTCTGTCTGTAATGTGAAAATGTCTTCAATGGCTCCCATTTAAATGTGGCTGGAAAGTCAAGGCTCACACTCACAACCTTGTTTGAGGGCTGCTGGTAGCCATGTCACCATGTTAAACTTGGCCTGAGCCAGCTTGGGGCTTTCTGCAGTAATTGTACAGGGGTGAGTTGTAGCCCCTCCCATGGGGGATATTTCATGCCCCATATATTTCATGTAGAACCTTGAATAGGAGATACCATGACCTCCTGACCTGGAAGCTGGGGCAAAGTGTGACCTCAGAAGGTTGGTTGGTGGTGCAGAACTGGGAAGTGTAGTTCATGCACCAGATGAGCACAAAGATAATTAAAACATGATTGGGGGGCTGGAGCATCTCCTGTGCCTGGAGAGACGGAGAGAGCTGAAGTTTAGCCTGAGGAAGAGATACCCTAGATGGGATCTGATTAGTGCTCATAAACATAGAGTGGAGGGTGTAAGAGATCTCTCCAGACTCGTGTCTGTGGTACACAGTGACAGGACAAGAGGTAGTTGGCACAAGTTGAAAGAGGAAATTCTTTCTGAGCATTAAAAACCAAAACTACACCCATAACGTGGCTGAATGCTGGAACAGGTTACTTGGAGAGGTTGTAGCATCTCTGTCTTTGGAGATAGTTTCAATTCAGCTGGGACAGGGTCCTGGACAACTTGCTCTGGGTGACTTCATCACTAGAGGTGCCACCCAACCACATCCATTCAGTGATTCGTGGTGTCTGTTTGCCTCCGGAGTTTGGTGCTTGGCTGCAGTCCTCAGCTAATCCAACTCTGCCACTTGGTAATTAGCTGAAACAGAGCGTATTGGCAGGGTGTGCAGCCAGGGAGAAGGTGTTGGTGTTCATCATCGAGTGCTTTTGACTTGCATGTTGTGCTGCACTTTTGGCTGGGTAGAAAGCAATTTGTCTGCAACAGATGTTTCTTCCTTGTGCTCAGGTTCTGATCTCGTTTAAGTCCAAGACGTGATAGAGCAAATCTGTACTACAAATCTGAAGTACTCCAGTGCATCTGGGAATGCTTTTCCCCTGGTGATGGAACATATGGAAATAATGCTTATCTTGATTTAGATAAGCAATTGCCTTTCCTGTACAATCATCCACGCTTAGTAGGAGTAGAAGCAGACACATAATATTACAGGTCTTACAATCTGTCTTTTCTAACACTCCATAAGCCTATGCAGAAACAAATGGAATGGAAAGTTGTGTGAAATGTGAGATTAGTTATTGCTAATAGTTCATCATTTTTAGTCTGTACAGGAAACTTGTGGAAACAAAACCTTAAGTAAAAAAAACAAAACAGGCACTGAAGGGAAAAAGCACAGAGTGTGTAGCAGAATTGCTGCTGCACATTCTGCCAGGGTCAGATGCACTCCTAAAGCTCGCTCATCTCCTTTGTGTTTTCAGCAACCCAAGAAAAGTGGTTTGGTGTCCCAGTCAAGTATTTGCAGAGGATTCTTCCAGGAGTGGAAGGGCTGCCTCTCGTCAGGGGATAATGTGATTCTTGTCCCTTGCTCAGGTTCTTTTTCCAGATCCTCTTAGAGAAGCCTTCCTTGTGGGGATGTGTCTCTGCTAGTAGCTGTTCTAGCAGGGATGAGGTAGTGGGCAGACTTATTTCTGTTGAACTTGGAATTAATTTACTTCTTTCAACTGTGGATTCTAAAGCTGTAGAATCCACATAGAAATGATGGAACTCTCCTATTTTCAGCTTTTTTTCCTTGCAATCCAGTCTGCTACTTGTTTTTATGAACTTGAGGAGCAATGTGTCATGTGACTTGTTTAACAAACTTCCCTTGTAACAGTGTGAGCCTCGCTGCCATCAATCCTTCTCACTTGTTCTTGCTTTGATTTCTTCTCTTATCAGCCTTTGCTCATAGAGTGCCAAGAGACTTTTGCTTTGCCATAGGTATTGCTTTATGGGGATTTGGTACCTATTTTTACTATTTTGTGTGTGCTCTACTCTTTTATTATCAGTCGTTTTAAAATGCAAATGTAGTGGGTTTTTTTGTAATAAACTCTTCAAGCTGTAGGTTTTTCTCTTCCCTCTAGTGGTAAGCTCTTCGGTATTGCTGTAGGAATTTCTGCAATTGGATGCTTGAGACCTGTTTAAAAAATTAATATACTTTAAAGTGTATTAGACTTTAAAACTCTGGCTATTTGAGCAGTGATTGAGTTTCAGGGCTGATTTTCCAATGCTGTAATTACAGTTTGTGCCATCCTTGTCCATTGCACCAGCCGAGTACATTTATGTCCTGGGTGGGGGCTCCCTCTAGTGAGAAGTTCTGACAGTCCCTTGTCCACTTGGTTCAGATGAACTTTACCCATTTTCTTTTCAAGTGCAGTTTTTGCAGACTCAGTCTAATGCGTTTTTCTACCCTTGTGTGAGCTGTAAAGGCCCTTTTCCTTAGCAGTGATCTGGAAGGAGCTGTAAACCAAGCTGAGGGCTAGGACTGCCTATTTTCTGGATTTGGTGTGAAGAGCTCAGGTAATCAACCTCATCCTACTTCAGGCTGTGGCTCTGTGGACTCTGAGATGTTTTGAACATGACTGAAGGAGCGAAGGATGATGTAGGAGGAAGAACTCAATGAAATGGGATTGTATAGGCAGAGGGGTAGAAGATGATGGCTGGATCTAGAGGGGAAAAAGTAGGGGTGGGACAGGAATGTTCAACTGTTTCTGGTGAAGATTTTCAGCTGTAATGTATCACTGAGGCTGGGGCAGAGGAGACAAGAGAAGGGCCTACAGCAGTGTTTCCACTTTTCTGTGCCTTAATCCCCAAATTTTGGAAAAGATGTACCAGGATCACCTCTGTCTTTAGTGACTGTGTGTGCAGAGATGAATTAGGGGCCATTGACTTCACTTTCTCATAAGAGTTACAATCAACTTGTTTGCAAGACTAAAGTGAAAGCAGAAATAAAAGATGTCTTATTTAACAAATCACTTTAATAATTATACAAAAGCTGTATTGGTCCATCTGCCCAGCAGGTGTTGTTTTCTCAATCAGAGAAAAGCGCTGCCTCCTCGTCCAAGTCCTTCCACGCTCTGTTGTTCCTCCTCCTCTGGAGCGCGTCCCCCCTCAGGCAGCGCTGCCGCAGGTGCCGCAGGAAGCTCCCGATGGAGGCAGAGTTTTCCTTCTGGCCGAGCCCCTCGGCGCTGGGGGAGCGGTCAGCCAGGCAGCAGCTCCTGGGCCAGGCTGAGCGTGTCCAGGCCTTCTCCTGGCAGACACGGGGCAGGGAGCGCGATGGAAGGGGCACGGCAGCTGCAGGGGCTGGGCCCCCTGGGGCTCTCCTGGGGAGCCTGGGGCCGGCCCGGGCTGCCCCGGGCTGTGCGGAGGAGAGCTCGGGCAGGCTCTGTCTCGTTCTGCCGCCTCAGCTGTCCTCGTTTCCTCCTGGGAGGAGGAAGGGGCTGAGCCCCGCCGGTGCCTCCGGGCCCGGGGCTGAGCCGCCCCGGTGCCTGGCCGGGCTTTCCTCCGCTCAGGGGCTGGCGCTCCTCACCCTGCGCGTCGGAGCTCCCTGCCCGTGGCACCATCCCAGCCGCCCGGTCCCCAGGCTCACCTGTCTCCGCCGCCTCTCGGCTTTTCTCCAGAGGCCGCAGCCGAGGCAGAGCGCGGCGAGCAGCAGGGACGGGGCCAGGAAGGCGCAGCAGCGCAGCTGCAGGGACCACAGGCTGGCAGTGCCCGTGGCAGGGCCCGGCTGCTGCCCGGGCCGGGCTGGCACAGGCAGCCGGGCCGCGCTGCCGGCGGCACAGCCGGGAGCCGCCAGCGCGCTGGGGAGCAGCGGGGCCGCGCAGAGCCCCAGCAGCAGGGACAGCCCCGGGCGGAGCATGGCCGAGCTGGCCCCGAGCTGGGCTGAGCGGTGCCACGGGCTCTGTGCGAGGTGGTGGCATCAGCTGCGATGTCACAAGGCTGTTGCCTGGCAAACGGGAGCTGAGAATGTCAGGGCAAGGCCAGGCCAGAGGGTCTGAGCGTGGGGCTGTCTCAGCCTGCTGCTCTCTCTTGCCACTGCGGGACAGCGGTTTGGGGCTGTGCTCCCTGGTGCTCAGCAAGGAACTGCTGACGTGTCCGAATTGGTATTCTTGAGTTGATGGAAGTGGAGAGTAAGACTAGAGGGACAAATTTGTTTGGACTGCTTCCACTGTCTTATTAAATGTTGAGGACTCTTTTTTTGCTTATCAACAAACTTCACTTGTTTTGAAGATTTGAAATTGATTCACACTTTGTTACCTCAGCAAGTAAGTTCTATTTCTGACCAATAGATGAACTCAAGCTTCTTGAGACTTGTGTTTGAAAGAATTTTTAAAAAGTAGTAGTCAAAGTGAATTTAATAATCTTCCCTCCTCAGTTCATTTCTGGTGATGTGCATGTCTAACTTGCTGAAGCTTTGGGCAGTATATTTGTCCAAGGGTTTGAGGTAACTGAGCTGTTCTAAAGACTGAATTAGATAGGAATGATTTGGTGATGCAGAATCTCAAGAGTTTACAGGAATAAGGGACTTGTGGTAACATTATTTAGTAACAAATCTGTTGCAAGCTAGTGTATGTTGTCTTTGCCACCTGCCTCCTCCTAGCTGAGCAATTTAAGGTGACAAAGCTCCAAATTTAAAATTTGAGTGGATTTTTTTTTCAGGCTTGTTGTCTGGCTACATGTCTTCAGAAATCACTCTGAATTTTGGGGCTGTTGGCAAATGGTGTGCTTGTGTATTTCTGTACTCAATTGGTATAATTCTGGATTGGAGATATTATTACTCTGGTTAGGAGGATAATCTTAATTCCTCAATTTGTTTTTGCAGTTGACACCCTTGTGATTACCAAATAAAATTAATTGATGGATCTCACTCCAAAAATACATATGTTTCTGCCGTTTTGTAACCAAATGGTATGTGGATAAGGATTCAGTGCTTCCTACTAGCTTGTGTTTGGAAAGAAGTGAGAAGCAAGCAGCGTGATGTTCGGGCAGTGCTGGTGTCTCTGTGGGTTACCGGTGCCCTCTCGAGGTGAAACCGAAAGATGCTGCAGCCCGGCAGCAGTGGTGTCACCGGACTGCTGCCTCTTCAGGGCTTGTAAGTAAAGACCTAGGACCCACACTTACAACCTGATTTTTCTGCTTTCTTGGTTTGTAGGTGAAAACGCTAAAGAAGATCTGCCAGGGAGGAAAAGTCTGAGTGAGAAGGTTTCTCTCTACAGAGGTGACATTACGCTGCTCGAGGTTGATGCCATCGTTAATGCTGGTAGGTGCTTAAATATTTTACATAGCCATGTCTTGAAAATCCTTTATAGCTCCATGGTACAAGTTTGAACTCGGAAAAGTGGCCTAAAACTGCATGCATCCAGTGGAAATCTGTTGAAAATACAGCTATTTCCCCAGTTCCTTCACATTGCATCTGGTCATCCTGTGTGCATTTACTGGGGCAGAGATTATTGTGAAACTTTTATAGCATAGTCACCATGAAAAAAATCATGATCTTGTATCCATCTTTAGACTTAACTTGGTTAGCTGAGACTTCACACTTTGCTTGTAGAAGGCTCATTTTTGTTACTAAGCTAATGCAGTACATTCCAATCTGCTTTTATCAATCAAGCCACTTGTGGGCTAGGTAAGGTGAGAACTTTAACAACCAGCTGATAGGAAAACAGAATTTGGTTTATGTGGTTTTCATTTTTGCTTTCTTGTTGGGAGATTTATTTTATTTTTTCAAGTTTTTGGCCATGATCTACAGAGTTTTAAGTGTTTTAGTACCTCTTCTTCCTCAGTGACCGTGTCTCCATGTGTGCAGCCAAGGTGAAGAACTGTGTGTAGCATCTTGTGAGAAAAAGAGGGAAATGCCTGTGCAATTAGTTAATTAGTGTATTAGATTATAGTAAGCTAGTTCAGTTTTCTGGCAAAGAATGATGGGAACCCCTATACACATGCCCATAGTCAAATCTTGCCTGCACTTTCCACTCCAAAAAGAGTGTGTGGTTTGTATGTCCTGAGGCTGGAATTTTCCCCCCCCAGTATTTGAGTGGCACTGATTAATTTTCAAGAGCTAATTTTGGTGGTATTAATTTCTTGGAAGGAAATGTGCTGCAGTGTCTTCTGTGTGCTGGAATAAAGTTCAGAGGTTCCCAGGGCTGTAATGGCCAAAATGGATGAGTTTGCTTTTCAGAGGAAAATGCTGTGAGCAGCTTCTGGTTCATGTGTGTGAAGAGCTCAGGAGTGTTTGCTCACACGGTGCAGAGGGTACTGAACAGACTCTCTTGGCCTCTTTGATTGTATGACATCCCACTTTACAGTGGGCATCTGCTAATGAGTTTTGTGAAGTACAGGTGGAATCCCCAGCCATTTCAAAATACATTTTTGCATTCCAAGTACTGAGGCTGGTATTCCTGTGGCAAAAAGAAATGTAATTAATCTTCTAGTTTACCGATGCAGAAAAGCCTTCCTAAATAACAAACAATACAGTAGCATCCAGGTGACATGATCCTCTCCTCACTGTGTTGATGAGGCCTCTGAAGCTTTAATATTTTAATATTTTTTTCCTCATTCTTTTTTAAAGATGATTTTTCCAGTAGTGCTTTTGCTGACTTTATTGCTTTCCAGTAAGTCAATATTAGCATACTTCTCTCCATTTATATTTAGCTTCTCTTTGTTCATAGGGCCTCCCTTGAATTACAGGCTGGAACTAGTTACAGATCAGCTTTAGAATAGAAATGCTTCATTTTTCTTGATTTAAATCCCCCTTTAATTCTCCTAAAAGGTCCAGAAAACCTATATCCCAGACTGCAAATGATATTATCTGCCTATAAACTTATTATCTGCCTACCATCCTGGTGAGAAATGCACCTCTCTGAAGAGAAAAAAAAAAAGAATCTATTTATCTTGTACTCATACACAATTTTGAGAAAAGGCTTAAAGACCACTGAAAAGAGACTGAGGTTGGAAGACCTAAAGAGGGACATAACACTCTGAAAGTGTCTGGAAAGCTTAATTGTTTCTACTGTTGTCTTCTGCAACTTGAGTTTGGGCTTAAAGGGAGATTCAGATTAGATGTTGGCAAAGCTGCTTATTGAAAGGAGCACGTTTATACAGTGATACTTTGGTGTATCAGAAGGACACCAAACAGCACTCCTAGGGCCAGGGCATTGGTACAGGTGGATTTTTATGACTCTTCTAACTCATTTTTAACCTTCTATAGTTCCTAAAGGGCATAATATGTTAACTATTATGACATATTAATAAGTTTAGATTAAAATACAAACCTACAGTTACTTTGGAAAAACCATATGTTCTCTATATGTCAGTGCAGTAATTAAGTCTAAGCCTTTGATTTGCTCATGGTTTCAGTGTTACTTTTTTTCTGTTAACCTTTCAAACTGTGGAGGATAGCTGAAAGGTGTTTTGGGGACACGAGGAAGGTGTTTTGGTTCTAGATCCATATTATTCATGCAAAACATCTGCTGTGCTGAGATTCTTTTTAAATCCAACAGTTTCAGTGAAATTGTAGTGTCTCTTAGACACTACTTAGGTATCTAAACCCATGTTTCTGCACCATATGATGCTTTTGCAAAGCATCCATTGTTTTTTTCTTCTGCAACTGAAGTTATCCAAGCCTCAAGGACATAAAGCAGTAAGCAGTCACAGTACCAGTTTCTGTGTGTAAGTTGAATATAATGCAGCCTGTTGAATATGGAACAGGAGAAAGGTTTTTTGGAGGAAAAACTGTGCAAGTTCTTTTTATACTTAATGCCTTTTGATTACCCCAAATGTTAATAATTGACTCCCTCCTGTCTGTTGCAAGCCCTGGGTTAGGAAGGGAGGAAGAGACCCTCTGGAGGCTTTCTCTCTGAATTTAGAAATTCCATTAACTGTCTCCTGTAATAAATAGTTTAAAATACAGCAAGTCATATCCAAATTAAAGCCACAGGAAGATTATAGCTTGAATGTTTACATTGACTTATACGAAGAATTGAACATGCTTGAAGTAAAGGAATGGTCTGGCAAATTCTGGGGCTGTGGGAGGGTTTCAGGTGGTTCAGATTGTCTCCAAATTTGGATGCAAACATATTGGCTAAAAAAATGTGTCTTCTCAAATATGTAAGGGGGAATTGAGACAGGAATTAATATAAATGGTGATCTTCTGTAGCTAAATATCAGCATATCATTGATGAGCACTGCTGCAAAAGGATCCCTTTTTGTCCTAGGCTTTTGGCAGACAAACTTCGTGTTGCTTACTTTTCAAAAACAGTTCACATATAGTTTGTGTCTTTGCTCATTGTCAAAAAAACCACATCAGAACAGCCTCTTTGAAATCATTCAATATTAGGGTGAGGAACTGAGATGCATTGTGAGAGAGAAAGGAGCTGAAAAAAGGAGCTGATATGTGATTTTGCTAAAATTGATGTCAGTTATCTACCCCTGCAAATGTCTTTTTCTTACATAATGGTTTCCTAAAACTTCCTTACAACTGATTGCATTATAGATAGGTATTAGTTTAACTTGATATTTTGCTTAAGGTGTTATGGCATTTCCTTCACACATTTTTTTAAAAGATTCAGGTAAGGAATCCTTTAAAAGGTAAGGTTAAAGGATACAGGTAAGACGTGTATGAAAATCTTACGTTTACTCCTACATCCTCCTCCTCCTTATTACAGTCTAAGAATGTAAACAGGCTCTCCTTGAGGCATGTGCTTCCTGCATTAATCTGTGCTGACTGGCCTTTTTAACAGATTAAATGTTCCTGGATGTCACTTCATCCTGATGCCAAAAGTGCTTCAAGCACTTGGAAGCCAGATAACCACAATTAGCCAGCATCTGAATAAATTGTCAGAGCTTGGAGGGGGTGTGGTGTGTCTGTGTCTAGGGAGGGGAGAGAGAGGCCATTTAGTCCCTCTGGCAATCCCAAATACAGAAAGAAGCAGTAAAAGCCTGAGTAAGGTTTGAAAAATGATTTCTTCAATTTTTATAGTATCAACTAAGCAGTAAAGGGACTGTATTTCCTCTGCATTTTTAATAAGGAAAACTGTGTCACTTTATGTCACATGCAGTAACTATCTGGAGTAGGCACAGGAGTGGTGTTTTGGGAGTGGCTGTGACAGGATGTCTGAGCACCTCTATACCTTAAGCAGCAGTTCATCACTACTGACCTCAGGTATTCATTCACTTCCTACCTGTTAATAAATCTTACTGCCCATTTATAAGATAAGGAGGCATGTGAGGGAGTTTTTGCTAGGAGGAAGATCAAGGGGAAACCATTAGCAGGGGAAAAAAGGATTCTCCTTATTTTTATCTGATAGGGAGGAGGAGGATGATGACTTGCAGAGCACTAGAAGAGATAATATTTCTTCTTATCTTTGAAAAATATTCTTGGTATCAGTACAAAAGTATGGTACTGAGAACAGGAACCTTTAATCTTCAGGAAAAAGGAAGATGTTCATGTTTATTCAATTAGATATTACTGGTAATAAGTTTGTACTATTGCATCCAAGTTGCAATTAGAGAGTTGCTACAGTTACAGCAACTAGGTATCTCTCTTTAAACTGTATTTGAGTGCTGGAATCATTTCTAGTACTCAAAAATTTGGGGAAGAAACTCTCAATCTTTTAAAATGATTATCTTTTCCATGTGAGAAAACAAACATGATTTAAAATCTTCCTCTGATAAAGAGAGAAGAGAGTTGGTGACTAACATAAGTCAACAACTCTTTATGTCCCATTTTTACTAGCCCTGATGCTGGAATTGAGTTCCTGAATTGAGTCCCATTGCACCATTGCACCACACACACCTGTGAGCAGTGAGGTGAGAGCTGGGAATGCTGCTCTGGCAGGCACAGGCTCCTCAGCTTCCTTGGCACAGGGGACAGTCTCCTGCTTTGAGAGGCAGAGGTGTTTCCAGGGAGAGAATTACAGCTGAGTTTTTAAACAAATTTCTAAGAGTTTGGAATGCTTGTGCTGCTGTACCTCCCTGTCCCAGCACTGAACATATGTGGAACTGAAAAATATCATTTTAAATACCCTTTGCTTGTTGCGGGACTGGTTTTCACTGGAGCCTCTGCATGACTCAATTTATAGGATGAAATAGATATTTTCATATTGAATCTCACCTTTCCTAGTGAAATATGCCTTTCTTTCCTCAGGCTTCTGACTTCACAACCATGTTTCAGTATTTTTATGTCACAGCAATATCTTTATCCAGCTTTTTTATCTGGAGGTAGCAACATATTTTCTTCCAGATTCATCATTTCCTGGCCTTGACCTTGAATACGACTGTTTAACTTAATGAGGTGTCCCTTTTTTTCTCCAGCTCAAAATTACACATCAAGGTAGAAGAGCTGTGTATTGATAGTGGGAAGTGAATATATTATCAGTGAATTACGTTTATAGAAGTGTGTAAGTATAGATAGGGACTGAACTCTGCCTTTGCACACAAACAGCTCGTTAATGTGCAATCAGTCACTGCAGTTGCCTTGAACTTGGTGCTTAATGAACAGGTGGGGAAAAAGGATGGATTCTAATCTGGAACAGATCTGACATCAGGCAATTTCACTGATTGCTAATCCATTTCATTTGGCAACTTAATTGATCACACAGAATTTTCATCTTGTAACTTCTGAAGTAGAAATTGCTTCAGAAGTGGCCTGTCTGAATATTATGAAGGTATTTGAGTCAGTCGCTGAGCTTGATCTGGTATTGTGTGTATACTTACTCTCCCTCTTTTTATTTTAGAGTGACCAGGAATTCTTTCTTTGGAGCTCATTTGAAATTAAGTCCCTTAACTCAAATGTTCCTGCTATTGAATATGGAAGAAACAGAATGTACAATCTGCCCTTAAGTTGCTTATAGCATTTTGACATGGGATTTTTACATTTATTAGTATTGATTTTTGTGGGGTTGTGGTGGTTTTTTTTTTTTTTTCAATTGAGCTAAACATAAAATGGTTGATTATACTGGGAACTTCTTAACGAGTTTGCTGTCCAGTGGAATGTTTTGTAAACATGCTTTACATGTTTTATCTCCACTGTGCAGATAGGAAATGGAAAACTTGTATTGAAATCTCTTGTATGGAGTCATCTGGCATCTGCCTATGTAACTTACAGTGTTGGAATTTCCTCTAGGAATAGAACCAATATTGCTAACAAATTGTTGTTAATTTGGTTTTCATCTTTACTGTGAGCAGACTGTGGTGTTAATCAAAGGTTTCTCAAGTTATTTTACAGTTGGTACAATTACACTTGTGTGTAAAACCCCAGACTAATTTATATGTAGTCCTCACTCACTCATCAGGAAAGTCAGTGTTAATAGTTGAGGGAATCGGTCATGCTCAGTTGTGACATCTGTGAGTGAGTTTATTACTGCTTTCTGTGGAAAATGCTTTAAGCCTGGCTGGTGAGCAGTAGATGTGGTTAAACTTGCCCTCTGCTTTTGGTCTAATTTCATTTCAGTGCTGTTCTTCCCTGTAGTGTAATACTTATTTGGATGAAAAGGCTGTGTATAGTGACAGTGTTCAAGAGAATGAAATGGATGGCAAGTGCTGCTGGAGGTGTGGTTTAATTTAGATGGAGAGCTGTAGCTGCTGTCTCAGTCAAACACCATTTGCTGTAACTGTGTGGCCAAGGCTTAGGACTGAGGAGGCTCACTCAGAATTGCACTACAGAAAGGTGGCTGCAATGCACTTTGAAAATATCTCAGGTAGAATTAGTATGACTCAAAACTCAAGCATTAAAAAAAAGAAAGGTTTGGCAGTGCTGCGGACACACATCAGAGAAAACTTTGTTCCTTGTTCTAGAGTGCTTTGGGAAGGGGGAATGAATTGTGGTGAAATATTTTCATTCCAGTATTCCACCAGTGTGCTCACAGCCATCTCATGTAGCTCATGGGTGGGAATGTGCCTTGGCCACCAGGACATTATCCTGCCACACCGGGTGTGGCACCAGCGAGCCGAGGGTCCTGGGTGCTGGGATGGAGGCCTAAACCTCACCCACCTCCAGGAGAGCTTTGCCACTCACCCTGCCCTGTGGCCAGGCCCTGCAAACACACAGGCACTGCATCCTAATGATAATCGAGTGCTGATTTCAAGCAGTGGGATCTGAGTGTTCAGTGACTTACTGAGAAGCCACAAAAAAAGCAGTAGAGAAGGAAATGTACTTTCCACTGGAACAATGCGCTCAAAAGGCTCCTTAAAGTAACAGATTGTGGGCTGAAGCACCAGACACAGATGCTGAGGTTCAGAGCTGTGCTTTTCGACTTCTCATGTTATTCTGTGCTCCCACAGAAGTCTGAGTGGAATGAGAGGAGCGTGCATGATCCTTAAGTATCTGATACCTAACTGTCTAAAATGGTTTGCCCAGACTGGTTGTGGATGCCCCATCCCTGGAAATATTCAAGGTCAGGTTGGAGGGAAGCTGAGCAACCTGGATTAGTGAAACACATCCTTGCTCATGGTGAGGAGGGGTTGAAGTAGATGGTCTTTGATGGTTCCTTCCAAAACAGGCCATTTTGTGATTCTGGGGAATACCCTGACACAAAGTTAACGGCCAGCTCCTCTGACAGGATTCAGCATAGTCTGTCTTCTGAAAATCTAATATAAAATGGGCAAGGTAGATGTTTTAGTAGCATTGTCTAACCTGATGGTCTGTGGTAGCTGGATTTATTTACAAGTTTGTTTTCAGTGTTGATGCTTTCAGGACAGTATCTGTTTTACCTAGACCGCTGTGTTCTCCTTATTTATTTGTGCATCAGTTGTTGAACCCATTTATTATCTCTGACCCCAATGTGATTTTTGATCCTTCATGCCATGGTCGTCCTGGACCTTTTTTGTGTGTGCTCTTCCTAGAGAAAACTAGCAGTAAACAAGCAAAACACCTGCAAAGATGGATTTCTTCAAAAGTCTGAGACTTCCCTCGGCTGGGAAGCACGAGGTGGTGTGGGATGCTGTGAATCCTTTCTGCCAGCAGATGGCAACAGTGCCCCGTTACCGTAAAACCACTTCCAGGCCTGCGTGCCTTAATTTTCCTGGACATGAAATCGGTGATGACTTAAGCAGAGGAAACAAAATGCATGCATTCGAGGCGTGCTCGTTGGATTGCCCATCGATACAGCTCGTGCTGGTTAAATGCCGACTCCATTTCATTGCGTGTGTGCAGCGTGTGTTTGAAATAGAGCAGGAGACAGGCGTGGTTTGGAAGAACTGTAAGCATCTGTTTTACTTCATAGAGGAAAATATTTTGGAGAGACCTTGCTATCAGCCTGTCTTATCATACATTTGACAGTGCAGCTGTCATCTTGACTGCACTGATGGAACAGAGTGGTGTAAGAAACTACTCAAGGTCGTCTTGAACAATTATGCTTCGTTTCATAATATTAAATCCACTTTTAATCAGGACTTGTGGGGGATTATCTAAAGGATTGTGGGTTTTTTAAGCCGATAGTTGCAACAGTGTGTTCTCAGTCAAGACAGGCATGCAACGTTGTGGGTTTTTTCAAGCTTTTGCATTTTAAAAATCCTAAACCAGTTAAGTAATTTCCAAATGTTGGGACACAAAAGAGAAGACTTATTTGATGCCTCCTCTCTCTGCTTACAAAATATTGGCAGGAGAGGTCAGCTGGTAGGCTGAGATTATCCCTGAGGTGTTAATGTTGCCCCCCACACTCCTCTGTCCAGATGTATGTTTGTTCTTTCCTCCCTTTGTGTTTCTAACCACGAACACATCGGGTTGTTGGGTTTGCACAGATACTGTCTCCACACTCTCTCAGTCACTGTAAGTGACAGTAAGGCCAGCATGGGAATTAGCATTTCTGTGTGTAACGTAATCTCGTTAAATATACACAGCTGAGTATTGGATAGGGGAAGGTCTACTTTGATTAGAGCAAGTAAGCTTTAGGTTTATCTTATCTAATTTGCTAGATGCAGAAAATGGGGTAAAAAAAGCAGTAGTCAGAGTTGATGTTCAAAACTGCTGGTGTGCAGCTGGCTGTCCCTGTCTGTCTCCCCTGCCTTCTCGGGCAGGAGGAGTTGCTTTTGCTGAATTCTCTTAGCTGCTGAGTCTTCCACCCTTTGCTAGGGTTTTGGGTTTGCCTAGTGCTTTGCCATTTGCTGCAGGTCTTGGAAATGTCAGTCCCTTGAAATACAGCTTCCATTACTTGTTAAATAAATAATTATGGACTGTGAAATGCAGTTTAGGTTTTGTTTTGATGTATGGCTGTTAGCAACTGATTTTCTGAGAAAAGAAAAAAACATTTCTGTTTGCAAAACCACAAGTTGCTTTCTTTAGGAATTCAGAATGCCTCTCACTTAGAAATTAGTATTAAGGGTACAGCTTGGCTTTAAAAATCTGGGCTCCAAACGCCTTTGTGTGACCTACTGTCACAGTCATAAAAATTAGTAATGGCAGCTAAATATACATGAAGGGTCGGTGGAAGCTTGTGAAAGCGGTATTTACTTGTTAATCCAGGCACAATGCAAGTGCGTTTGCAAGGTGTGCAAGGAGCAGTCACTCGGATGTTAACACACCGTTGTTCAGAGCTGTTGGGGAATTGTTTTAATTACGCTATTGAGGGTGCTGCAAGGCCCTGTGCTTCCCTCACAGCAGTGCGGTGATGAGCTGCCGCTGCTCGCAGACTTCTTCCCTTCCCTCTGAGCTGACGGGAACATTCAGGGCTCGTCCCAGCAGCTCCTGCCTGGACTGTCACTTGCCCGCTGTGTTTGAATGGCCGAGAAGGGAGGTGGGTGGTCCCGTTCCTGCCCTCGGGGTACCCTGTCCCTAGCCCGTTCCTGCTGGCTGCCGAGGAGCTGTTTGGAGCTCTGCAGCTTCTGCCTGAGCTGTGCCCCAGGGCCCGCGGTCTCATGAAGGAAAGATGACTCGGCTCTTGTAATGGCCCTTGTTCTCAGATGGTTTCACCAGTGAAGCCTTGAAGCCTGCGGTTTTCATTGTCTATTGTGTCTGAGTACTTGAAACTTGTGGGAAAAACACTGATTTGGGGAACTTTTTAGGATTATTGCTCCTTCTCTCTTTTGCCACTTGCACGTCTATGCCGCAGTGTAGCACCTTTATTTTATGCTTGGAAGCTGGTTTCTGTCGAGTAATAAACAGAAATAGTTAATATCTGGCAAGCCTAGTTGTGGGCTGCCTCAAAAAGATGGTTCTGTCAGCTATATTTGATTTGTATTTAGGATGTTTTGCAATGCAAATCCCTGTTGGAAATGCTTTTTAAATTTAAAGTGTGAACCATATTGCTTTTTCAAGGGAACTGTACTCTTGTGTCATGTGAAATAACTTTTTATGTAAGAAAGATGTAGTATTGCTTTAAACTCTATCAAACCAGGTTATAGAGGAATGTAAGTCTTCCCTGTGACTTGATATGCCAGATAGTAGTAGCTGGCAACCCATTCCCTTTACATTTCTAAGAATTTGTGGTGTAAAGGCTATTTCAGAGGAACTCTCTTTTCTCATCCTGTCAGTTTCAGTCCACTTTGAAGGGATTATGTTGAGCAGCATGGTCCAGGTCACTTGACTAGTTCTGAATTTCTAAAAATATGAGTAATTTTATTACTCTTTCTGAAATGAAAATAAAATTTTAGAATGATTTTTCAGAATAGTATGTCAGTGAAGAATGGTGCATTTTACCTGCAGAGTTCACCGAACCAGGGAAGCTGAGAGAGAGAAAAAGCTGAGAGAATTTATTAATGACAACTTATTTCTTAGGTTCTGAAACAATTTTCATTTCGGATTGTCCATTACCTTAAAAAATAAAACAACTAAATCAACACTGGGGGAAAGGTAGACCAGGGGAAGTGCTTACTTCTTGGTTTTATTTGATTCCTTGGATGAAGGCATCTCTGAGTACTGGAGGCCAGACAATTTTTGCCATGTCCCAGCAGAGTTTTGCCAACCAGCAGTTCTAGCCTTGGCCATGGTTCAACTCACTATAGCCCCTCTCCCCCACTAGATAACAAACACAGCATTTCAGGGAGCTGAGTGATCAGTATTAGGGCTATTTCACTACAAAGAGTGATTTCTCTATCTTTCTCCTCCCTTCTGATATAAAAGAACCTGCTTAGGAGGCCCAAATGTGGAGTTTTGGCAGGGCTTGCAGCCCGAAGGCTCTTTAGGTCAGGAGTTTACAGCTTCAGAGGCTGCAGCTCTAGTTCAGACTAGTCCCCACCACCAGTAATAGATGAGATTAAAACAGAAACTGTTTCTTAAATCTGAAGTGAATCCCTGACAGACAGACCAAAGGGGTGTTTTTAGGCAGGGGTACTTATCTCTGTAGTTCTTGTCAAAGACCCAGCAAAAGGTTTTGGGCTCCCTACTTCTTTCTTAGTGCTCATGTCCCAGGGGCTGAGTTACCCGTGGCTTCTCCTCTTCTGTCATGCTGGCTCTGTCAGACTAAAAGCAGGATTTGAGTCAGGAAGTATAGCTTAGCAATATCTCTGCTGCCTTTCTCTCCTATCCTGTCTTCTAGTGCTGGCATCCAGGAGAGCAGCCTGGGAGCAGCCTCCCTTTCTGCCCTTTCTCCCCTTATCTCTGGGGAGAAGGATGTGAGGGGGAAGCGTGCTCAGCGCTGCCTCTCTCCTTAGAAAGGCCCCTGTGAGCTGTAACTGGATGTAACCTTGTAACTACAAATTGGTGTCTCAAATCACGACTTCCCGCCCGTGCTTTCAGCAGCCAGGGAAATTGTGCTGATGGATTTAAAATTTCTTCTTTGGGCCACTGCTAATCATTCAGGAAAGCCAGGTTTTGTTCTTCTTGGCAGCCTTTTGTAGAGAGCCAAGGCTGTTCTGCTTTGCCTGGGGGTGAGAGTGAGATGGATGGCACTTTGGTGTCTCTGCTATAGACACCGTGCCTCAGGAGTCTCCCTGGAGCGCTGCTGGAGTCACTTCATATTTCATAATTCCTTGCTGACAATTAAGTCAATTTGCTGGTGCAGGCATGATGGAGCTAAGCTAGGACACGTTTCTTTTTTAGCCAAGATACGTAGTGAAAGGCTCACTCTTTTGCTTTGATTAAATTGAAAACTGAAGTCCATCATTACCTGGCTTGGAACATGAGTCTGATTTATCAGTGACATTGTTGTCCTCTCTGGACTTCTTGCTCATGATTTTTTTTTTTTTTTGTTTAATGAGAGGAAGACTCAAGGCAGGCATACCTTGATATTTGGTGCTGAAGGTGGTAAAGCATCACTCCTCAGTAAGAAATGATGCAGCTGTGAGCTGGGGCCTGTGAACTCCAGTGGACTTGGACTTGTTTGTGGCAGTGATGCAAGAGCATAGTTCCATGATCCAAGGCTTTAGGAAAAGGGCACAGGCACTTTGGATCTGTGCCAGCTGAGTAGTCTCTCTTATTCCCAGTGTGGTCTCCTGACTCAAGGGATATTTTTTTAAATTCCTTGGCCAAATGCAACATTCCTCCTGCTAGAAATGTTGCTATTGCCTGTGTTAAACAACATTATCTTACAAGTCTTGCTAAATATATAATTTAGAAATTACAGTTGTTCTATCTTGGGTGTAATTTTTTTCCAGTCCCGGCATGAACACAATGCTGCAAATGTGGACTTAGTCTGGTGAGACAGAGAATGATTTAATGTCAGAAGTGGAATTTTGGGTGCTTTCTGTTTGTGGTGAAATCAGTTAATGAATTGGCTTAACTTTTCTTGCTTGGGGTTGTTATGCTGTTTAGACATAGGCTCTGTCTAGATGATGTTTTATATACTTCAAGCATAGTATTTAATTTTCAGTATCTGTACTGCAGCATATAATATGTGTGTATATTTGCACTCTGTATTTTCCTTTAAAAAAAAAAAAAAAAGAAAAATTAGCTGCAGTTTTAAGTGTTTCTTCCAGACCAGCTAAATAAATAGTCTGACCCATCAGCAGTCTGCGTGGCATTGTACAAATAACAGGGATAAATCCTGTATAATTAGTAAGACTGAAGAGTTTTTAGGTATGATTCTGAATTTTGATCTCCTGTCATTGCATATAATGAATCTATGAATTCTTTAGGTGAGAAAGAAAATGTGCATATGAACAGGAAATTAAATCAGTTGCTGAACAGCCCTAGGCTTTTAATTCAACTGTGGTACAAAGTGGGCCAGGTAACCCAGAGAGCTGGCTCTTAGCAATATTGAGGTAGATCTCTTAATACAATTTCAGTGGTGCACAAGTGAAAGGACTGTTTTTATATTCCAGACGTTGCTTTCAATTATAGCTTCTTTTAAATGTTTTTTTCTTTTTCTGTAGGGTCTCATAATTGAATTGCCTGCCATGTAACATGCATGCTTGTGGGAAGGTAGCTGATGGGAGAAGGGAATGACGAGAGAGCTGTTTGAAGAGATTGTTTATGGATTCTTATTACTGTTTTTGACACCAGTGCAACTGGTGGCTCACTTTTTTCTATTTAACACCTTGTTGAGAGAAGGTGTTAAACGTTATTTGTTAATGGATGTAGGGTTTCTATTCTCAAATTATGCCAACTATTTCATCTTAAGGATGGGAAATCTGCATCTGCTACTTCCAAAGCATTTTTCTTCTTCCTTTGTCCAAAATATTTCCTTTTCAGAGTGCACGGATGACTCTTTTTGGTACCAACACGTTGTGCTTCTGAAGCTCAATACCTACAGCACATATAATAGGTTGCAAGTTTAATGAAAATGCTGGTTTTAAATAAGGCATTTGTGTCACTCAAAAGATTTGAACCTGGAATTTGAACCTGGAATAAGCTGCACAAGTTCTTAAATTTAGTGCAGGCGTAGTCACGTTCACTTGGGAAGGATTGTTCATACATAATTTAAGGACATATAAAAGTCTTGAAAAATGATGTGTTAAAGGACTATTTCTCATTGAAGTTTTTTTTCCCCCCCTGGTATTTAATAAAAAGGCACTAAGTTTTGTTCTCTTTAAAAGCTGCTCTCTAATCATGTAGTTCATTATTCCAGCTTCAAAGTGTAGTCGGTACAGGGAGGCAATGAGGTGTATCCACATCTAGGAATTAAGCAATAATCATGTAGTTTAGTGTTTCAACAGGCTTTGTTCATTAGTAGGTACAATGATCCATTGTAAGTACTTGCTGTAGTCATGATGTTCTTAACAGTCTGAAACTTAAACTCTCCAAAATTATTTTTTTGAGTATATATTCCTGACTGAAGCGGCACTACCATGAGTACCAAATGTGCCGTGTGTAATGGTAATTGTTCTGTGAAGTCACTATGAGAAGAATGTCAAACTCTGTGGGTTAGTGTAGTGTGTGTGTGCCTATGTACCTGGCTTTGGATTAACCACTAAGTCACACTTGCACTAAGAACAGGAGCCACAACTGCAGACATGGCAGAATGACTGGAAAAGTTTCTTTAATTTAAGCACTTTTAAACAAATTGAAGCAAGAGAAGGAGAAACAAAGGCACACTTGGAATCACAGAGAAACACTGAGAAAAACAGAGAAAAGGGAGAATTCAAGCTGACGTGCTGCAAACGAGTGGGAGAAGGAAGTTGGCACTAAAATGCAGGAGGGCACATGGGGAAAAAAATCAGTGGTTTGATGGGTTTGAATTCTTGAGGCTGATCTTGTCAATGAGTCCATGGAGTCACTCAGACAACACCTCCAGATTGTGAAGATGGGTCAATAAAACCTTAGGACGTGAAAAAAATTGTGCTTTAATTTGAGAAGATGATGGGCTAAAGGTGTGAGTGGGAAAGGGCCACTTGACCAAGGTGCTGTGAGTTGGGGCTGTAGTTATATGGCAGTTTGGAAGCTTCTCAGCAATTGAAATGAGTAATACTTGACCCTGAATGGGAGGGATCTGTCTGTGTGCTTGAACTCTTCCTCTAGGACCTGCCAAACCAGGGCTGTCCTGGGCAAGTGCATGAAATGTGGAAATCAGCCGTGCTGAACTTCTTTTATAATTTCTTTCTGGATTTCTTCCACTTTTCCAGCCTTAGTCAAGCGATTTGCTTTGGGACTTTATATAAATTATTTTTCTTGATATCGTGTTGTGCAAGGTAACTGTAAAATGCTTACAGGGGGTGGGGAGGGAGAGAAGTCCATGTTTTTATTATTTTTGGTGTTGCAATTGCCTGTTTGTTGCAGTTGCTGAGGCACCTGTTGAAAAGCTGCTGATTTTCAGTTACATTTTACAGTGCAGACTGTATGTGTAGCCCAGAAACTGCGAGAATAAGCCATGGTGTGCAAAGATCCCTGGAAATCTGGTGGTTTGTGGGGAGGAGTGTCCTGGTGCAGTCCTGCTGCAGCTGGGGTGCTGCTGTGGCTTCTGCACACAGGTCCCACACTCTTGTCTGCTTCACGGCCGTTCTCGGCCAGTAGGACAAAGTGCAGAGCCACAGCTCATCAATGATTAATTATCACTGGGAAAATCTGCCCCAAAGAAAGGCAAACTGCATAATAACCCCAGTTGCCTTCACAGGGCAAGAGGGGAAAAAGGTTGGTGGTCCCAGACCAACACTGGTCAATCCTTTGCCTCTTAACAAGCATCAAATCTTTTATAAATAGAGGCAGAGTTCAAATCATAGCTCTTTGGCTTTTCTGGAGAGCTCGACATTGAATGATTTAGTTTTTACTGTGGAGACTTTGGGTCACTAGAGTGTGCTGCAGTGCCAGCCCTGGGCTGGTGTCAGCTCGCCCCAGTGCTTTCCCTGCCACTGGGCGACTGGGAATTTTTCATCACGTTGCTTTGCTGTCGCCTGGGCAACTTAAGTGAATTTCCCCGCTGTTTTCTTTGTGTTGCACGCTGCTTCCCCGGCAGTGAATGACTCGGTGGCTCGTTAGCTTGGTACCTGTGTGCCCCGGGAGAGCATCTTGTTGTTAAGCACTGCATTGTCCCTGTGGCCGCCTTTATTTTGCTGACTGAGGAGCCCATGAGAGGTTGCCACGCTGATAGCTTATAAAGAGTTGGTATCAACAGCATTTAATTAAACCATTTATAGGTGCCGTGCTGTAATGTTTATGGAGTTCAGCTTTGGAGCTTTGTAGTGGTGAATGTGGGGAAGAAAATGCAGACCTCCTGCATAGGGCTGTGTATGGAGGAAAGCACATGGTATATTGCAGAGTTTAGAAATGTATTAGTTTTATTTACCAAAAAAGTCTTGGTTCATTCTTTTTAGAATAAATATGGCCTGTTTTCTATGTTCCTGTAAGTTACTCTTTGATAGAGAGGCACAAATTGAAAGTAGTAATTTTTTTTGACATTCATTGCTTTTTTGCTTGCTCAGGAAAACTTTGTGAGTTGAATTCCTTTCATATTTTTGGTGAAGGCTGAGGCAGTCTGGATGTCTAGCTTGAGGACAAATCCAAAACCATAGAAATGTAATTAAAAGGTTTTTTATTACTTCTGCTGTCCTGTCTTATTTTAATTAAGTTCATCCTCTGATGAAAATTGCGCTCTGAATTATAGTGGGAAATCCATAATGTTGTCTCTTTTTCTTGGATGAAGATCACGGTTGACAATTCTCCTCTGCGGGCACAGTGAGTTTCTGACGTGAGAAGAGAAGCTCAGCTGTGCAGGGAGCAGTTTTCACAGGGACAGGGCTACAGTTGGGAGGCTTCATACAGAAGCAAGGGACAGTTGCCTTCCATCTGAGGTAGGAGATGAACTTGTGTTCCATGTAAATATGTATTTTTCAAGTTGTGTTTTGTTTCCAAAACCAAAGCCTGTTAAGAAAAAGCCCCATTATGTGTACGTTTCTATACCTGCACATTTTGCAACTTGTTACTTAAAACTCTGCTGGAAGGAAAACAAAGGCAAGTGCAGAGCCCACCTGAGCACCCAGTACACAGCAGGATTACCCACAGTTAGGAGCTTCAGGCTCCTGTCAAAGCCCCCTCTTTCATTTCCCTCACAGCTCCAGGGCCTATTCCATGCTCCAGGATTCACCTCATGACTCGTTCTGTGAAGCAGGCAGAACATCTTGTGCAACTCAACAGAGAACTCTGGGAAATATGAGTGTGGATTAGGACAGTTAGGGAAAAATATTCTGCTGAAGGGCCCGTTTTCCTGTTCTTTTTGTAACTTTGACTTTATGCAAAACCAGGTTGTCCAGCTATTTTCTCTGCTGAGAAATAGCTGCTCTCAGCTATTTTCCTTGCTTGTGGGTGAGGTGGCCAGATCAGAGCAGCTGAATCTTTAAGTGCTGCTAGTGTTTTATAGCAACGTGATAACATTATTTAATCTGGAAATAGTTATGGCTGCTAATACGTCTGGAATTTGTGCCAGGTGGTCATTTTCTTGTCTAGAATGATACAAGCTAAACCTGAAAAAAACCCCATACAAACAGGTCTGGCAGCTTCCCTGTGCATACACTGCACAGAGCTGTTGTGTCCGGTCTTTAATTGAACGTGATGTGTGTAGGTTTGGCATAGCAACTTCTGAAAATAAAAATCCTCTTTACAGGCCAGTGAGAGATGGAGGCTTCCTGTTAATTTTTGTTCCACTAATATGAGAAATACTTTTTTTTTTTTTAAATTTTTGAGCTATATGTTAAGGCTGTAAATTTCCTTGGAAAGCTAGCAAATGGAACATGCCTATGAAGAGATTAAAGTAATTATACTGCAATGCTCCACTAGGAACAGAGAGCAGTCTGGGATAAAATTATTTGGAGAGACGCCAAAGCCAAGTTTTGTTCCGTTTTAAGCTAAAACTAATTAAAGTTGTCAGGTCTTACAGTGGTCAAAGGTTGCTTAGCTGCTACTTGAAATAAATGAATCTTTTCCTCAGTCAGTAACGCTAACAGCTACGTGTTTGCAGCTGTCTCATAACAAAAAAAAGCTCCAAGAACCTTCTAGTTCTTGTGTGTATGTTTCCCTTTGTGCATGCCTATTTTAGCATGTCAAATAGTATATCCTGGCCACAATACGGAGTTTTGAGTCTTTTTGTCTGTCTGCCTTCTCCTTTGTGATTTAATTTCACTTGTGAGGAGGAATTCTTATGGAAGAAACTTCCTCAGGAAGCTGCTTTAACTCTTTCTGGTTCAGAAAAGCTGCTTTGTGTCTGTGTATTCTGTATACTTAAAACAGCTGCACAAGACTCAGGAGAACATATACGGGTTCTTTTGAACGTAAAGTCTGACAGAATATTAGATTTCCTAAAATATTCCAGTACCCACAGGGAGCTTACTTTTTCAAGAGCATGTAGTGACAGGACAAGGTGGAACAGATTCAAATTGGAAGAGAGTAGGTTTAGATGAGATATTAGGAGAAAGTTCTTTGCTGTGAGGGTGCCCAGAGAAGCTGTGGATGCCCCATCCCTGGAAGTGTTCAAGGCCAGGCTGGATGGGGCTCTGAGCAATGTGGTCTAGTGGAAAGTGTCCCTGCCCACAGCAAGGGGTTGGAAATAAATTACCATTAGGCTCCTTTCAAATGCAAACCATTCTATGATTCCATAGCTCTAAATTTTTCAAATGTGGCAGATACAGTTGATCTCAAATTCTGTTGTATGAGGAGTTGTTGGTCATTAGTAATGTTTCCATTCCAAACACTGACATCAAAATATTCTCATGGCATTTCGAAGGAGTTTATACTTCTGGTCAGTAGTAGGTTTTTGTAAGAATCTGTGTAGGGAACGACATTATTTGTAACAAGGATAAACTATCCATATGTCCCTAAAAATCAGAAACCATTTAAAAGAATGGAATTGAAGACTGTTGCTCTTTGTTCCTGTGATGTGGTGTTAGGTGTATTACTCAAGGTTTGATCTTGGCATGTTAAAACTGAATTTCTGCCATCTTGCATTTTGCAGTTTGTAGGAGGAAAGTTTGCAAATGTGTTTTGATGTTTTACATACTCAGTTCTGGCTGCCTGACACAAATTTGGAAACTGCTTCACTTATGCACCTGTGCATATGTGCAGGCACACATGTGTTAAAAAATACAGCCAAGCAGGCCATTCCTTCATGCTTTCCTTGTGGATGAGTTGTAAAACTTAGGCACTGTTTGCCTTTTTTTTATCATAGCAGGGCTCAGGAGTGGTGCTGGGCCAGATTGCTGAGTGGAAGTAGTGACTTTGCCTGCCTAGAAACAAATTTCTTTGCATTGCTCATTAGTTCAGCTGTTTTCCCTCTAAAAAACAACATCTAGAAAATGTTGATAACTTTCAAAACTAATTTTAAGTTTTATTATTAAATTTAGTGAGATCTGTTTGTATGTTGGGAGAAAAAAAGATCTGAGAAGACATGTAGTAAAAAGGCTGATGCAAGTTTTATATGCTACTACTGCTAAATAAAATTTTATGTAAAATTTCTCTACTGTAGATTTACTGTGAAATTTATGTCAAACTTGACCGGCTGAATTCCAGCTGGGATGATGAATAATTTGGCTTTGCAATTGTTTTTTTTTTTATTTTTAGTTTTTATTTCTTCTGTTTTATTTTAGGGAACAGCTTTGAAGTAGTACTTCTAGGTGTACCGTGTGTGTATATATGAATTTTACTACTGATATCCTTTGTGAGTGAATATAATTAGGAGAATTGAGAAGATGAGCTTGGAAGTACGAGTTGGATGTCTGTTGATTTTCTGTGGTTTTGGGTGTCTCAACCCTGATATTTCATTGGAGGTATTGAGTTAAATTGACCTAGAGCATTAGTCCTAGGAAGTAAGAAAGCTTGGTGGATATTGCAGGCTGCAAAGAGGTACTTTTACAGCAGCTATGTTGCCAAGGTATTTTTCATGTATGGAAATTGTAAACGTATGACATCAAACTGGTTGTGTAAGACTTGCTTTGAGTCTTTGCGTCTGTAGCGTCTGTGTATAATTTCAGCAGTCGTGTTTAAGTGCAATTATGAAATTATACTGTTTCCTTTTCTGTGAGTTTTTGGTGTTGTAGACTTTACCCTTACAGCAAATTCTTCACTCTGTAGCTCTTCACAACAAGCTCTCCAAAGCAGCTACACACAGGAGGCTTTATTTAACCCGACTGGAGTGGCAATCTAAGGCGACGCTAACAAACCCTGTGGGATTGGGATAACTTGTACTTAGAGCAGGTGCTCTCTAAGCTGGGCTTTAGCAATTTGCTGCCTCAAACAACCTGTCTGACCAGAAGGTCAGTTTATGAAACTTCCATGGAGATGACTCGAGTGATCAATGTGTAATGTTAAAAACTTAATGAGCTCTTTCTATTAAAAGGGAAAATAGACAATGCAGAGCGCTTTTAGAAAATCACACAAGTGCAATTGCTGGACTTCATTTTTGGGTGAAAGAATCTTGAAACTATTTATTAACAACAAAAAAAAAGGTACATAATAAGCATGTTAGACTGGATACTGCCTTTAGATGTTACTCTCCTGAGAGCTGCTCAGCCATGGCAGTTCCCCCATGTCTGCTGGATGAGGAAGGCACTGTTCAAGCACATTGTGCTGTTCTGTGTTCATGGATGCAGGGAACTTGGGCTCTACATTGAGCAGCAACCTCTAAATACCAACTTTCTTAAGGCAAAATTATTTTAGGTGGTTTGCTGCTGTTGCTGTAAATTTCCTTGACCGATTTCTTTACTGAACTCCTCTGTTTTGGCCATCTCACTCCCCATGGGAGCAGCCTTTCAGAGCACACTTCAGTGTTCAACTTCTCTCACAGTAAAAGAGATTAGGCAGATTCTTAGTCAACAGGTCATAAATGGATAGCAAAAGTACTGGACATAAATGTATGCTCTAAGATCCTTAATGGATCAGTTGTGGATGCAGGGGGAGTGCAAGGGGAAGGGACTGTGCAGTTGCCAGGCTGACATGTTCTCCCTGAAAATCATCCCCTGTTGCTCCCATCAGGGAGAAAATCCTGGTTAGACAGACTATTAGTCTTGTGTGGTAAGGCATTTCTTCTTAACAGTATCATGGAGGAGATGTTTCTCAGTCTTTGAAACCAAGCTGCTCAGGTTTCTCAGGCTCATTTCCACTAACTACCCCTGTCAGCAGGAATAAGTTTAAATTTTCATGAAATATGGAGGAAATGCTTCTGCATTTATGTTTTTCCATTAGCACTGATATGTGGAGCCATTTTCCCCTTGCAGGAGCAAGTGTTGTAAGCCAAGTCCGCCTTCTCTAAATCCTTTTTCTTTTGCCTTGTAATGAGTGGCAGTGGAATTATTTCAGCACAATGAAGCTGTTTGGGATGCCATGGAGTGGCACATTTATTTATATATATGCACTTTAGTTAAAGCTGACCAAGGCAGCGGCGTGGAGTGGTGCACTCTATTCCTAGAAACAGGAGTAGCCAAGTGGCTATAATTGAATGGCTGGAATGTGATACCTGGTGGGATTTGCTGTTGGGTGCATTAATAAACAATAACCACTAAAATGGAGATGTGCAGCCATATACACACACGCGTTTCTTACCACAGCATTTGAACCAAGTACAGAATACACAGAGGAAAGCATTTTGTTGTTTCTGTGCACACACAAGTCTGGGGTGTTTTCTTGTGAAGTTCACAGTGGATTACCAGATTTTTTTGAATTTGCTTTCAAAACCACACCATGGCAAACTGCACTTGTCGCTCAAGTTGCTAGTGATACCTAGAAACCTTACGTTAATCACTAAAATCCACAAGCCCCTGAACAAGCAAACAAATCAGAGCAGTAATGGATTAGCTTGTTACGCTGTCCTGGATGACTTGTTTTTCAGTATGCTTCTGGAGATTGCTTTCTGCTGCCCACTGGTTATTTAATCCTGTTTTAACACAGAAATTTGGTGGGAAAAGCTACTAAATCTCCTTTTCTAAAACAGGTCTTCACTGTTTATCATGGAACAATTAAAATGAATGTGACTATCTGTTTATGAAGGCACTAAAGCTTGTAATACCTTTCTTGGTTGCTTTGGGTTTATTTAAAGTTTTTTTGAGGGCTGCCAGTGACAGGTAGGAAATAAAGGACTTTTAAAGCAGAAACTGCATGGTTTTGTAATTTTTTTGCTTGAATTTTAGGATTAAATTGTGATTATAAAGGAGACAGGTCTTCAAATAGTGCCAGAACAGTAACTGTAGTGTTTCAGTTACATGTCTTGTGTAATCACTAAAATTCATGAACTTTCAGTACTTGTAAATCAGAAGATAATTTGAGTGATACTGTGTACACATTTGTAGTGGTTTTTATCACAGAGTCCTTTGCTGTAAGTCAGATATTCTGTATTTCATGGAGAAATACAGTGGCGTTTTTTTGCTTGTTACTGGTAAGGAATAAATATGCTCTTCATGTTTCATACCAGTGCTTAAACAAATAAATATCTACTGCTTTACCATGAAAAGCCTCCAAAGCTTCCAGGTTGCAGCTGGTGAGAGAGGTCACGTTTATATCTGAGAAGAGATTGACTGGACCTGCCGGCTCTGCTATAATTTGGTCATTACCCATTGCCTGATCAATACAAACAGAAAACCCCAAGTCCAGGCAGGAGTGAAACTCTATCTTTTCCTGGTCAGCCGTAACTGAAGGGGGTGCTGCCTGTCTCAAACAGAAAAGCTCTTGCTTTCATCTGTGGTCTGCAGTGGGAGGACAAAAGGAGAGACTTTGAAAAGCAGTAATGAGAATCAGGAGCCGAAATCCCATTGACTTTTAATGAAGGTTAGGGGCAGACGCCTTTGTTGTGTATCAGAAACTTCCTCTTTCTCAATTGTCCAAGCTGTTGATGGTGGATGAGATCTGCCTGTGCCACCTTTTGGACTCCTACAGGAACAAAAGTTACCTCGAGTTATGTTTGCTGAGTGGCCCGAGCTAAACACAGATCCCCTTTACTTGTTTCCACGAGGAACGGTCAGTACTCACACCCCCACCTGTGTCCTTCTCCTCTGTGTGCCACAGAGCCTCTTGAGAGATAAAAGCACTGAGAACTTACTGCTTGGTTACTCCGTGCTGCAGCACTGGGTATCTTCGGAAAACAGACTGAAGGTTTTCCCAAAGTTAAGTTGTTCTGTTGTGTGAGAGAAACTTTATCTGGTGACCTGCAAAAGGTGCTGCAGAGGTCTCTTATCAGGCAGTGTTGGAAGTGCCTTCCATGTACCTGCACGTGGCTGTGCTTACAGGAAAGTGAGTTTAATGATTAAAATACTTCACTGCCTGAAAAAGTCCCTGCCTAATTTTTCTTCGATAATATAGGAAGCTACTCTAATAACTTACACATTTTACAGTAGTGCCCGTCACAACCTTGGAAGAAGTGCTGCTAGGATATTTTTTTGGCTTTTAAATTTTTAAAAGACATTTAGATCTCACTGGCCAGGTATTCTGTTCCCATGCTGACAGGAAGCTGCTCCTGTGGCGAGGACTGGTTGGCACACACTCACTTCCAAAATGCTCCACAAAGTGCCCACACAGCTTTCCAACTGTGGCTCTGGGACTCATGGAATAGGGTCACAGCCTCCCTGAGTGAAGCACTGGGGAGGGAGGGGGCTGCTTTGGGAAATATATGGGAAAAGTAGGGAATTGTTTCTTGGAGACTTGAAGTATTCCTGGATACACCATGGAATTAAACCTAGCTTTGAGTCTTGTTTGTGCTCTCCTAATTGCCAGCTGGTTCCCCTCTCTGCATCTGTGAATGTATTGTGCACCGTAATCTCTGGGAATTTAGGACTTGATTTGCAGTTATTTTTTATAGAATTCTTGATTCCTCTTTTTGTGCTTGAAGATCTTTGTGTTTTGTGTGCTTATGGTAAGTGTACATTTGATTTTTAAACAGGAAACTAGTTTGACTATAGGGAACCTGCAGCAAGCCTCTCTGTACTTCTGCCTTGCATTAGGAGTTGCAAAGGATCTGTATGCACCCCTCACTTCTTTTGAAAAAGGTCTTTGGATGCATTATGGATGAAGCTAGAGACAAAGTGCTTTTTAAGAAGTTTATCTTGCACAGTCACACTCTGTATGAATGTACAATCTATACTTCTTACAGTGACTAACCTGGTGGCCACGTTTTCTGCTTGTGGCTTTCCTCCGCAGTTCAATCATCTTTATTATTCATAGATGAAAAGATGAATGATTGCTTTATAAAATTCACCAATACAGTGTTGGGAAGTATTGAAAGCAACGTAGGCTCACCATTTGCCTTGAGCTGGGTTTCACAAATAGCTGCTCTTGCCTGAACTGGTACTTGCCAAGGCTGCTCTTCCATATGGGCTGTCTGTAGGAATCCAGTGTTCTTGCAGATTCATGGGCTTACTTCCATGGGTGTTGTACATGGATTTTACTTTACCATTCCATATCAGAAAACTCAATATCACAATAACTAACATACTTCCAATAACATTTTGAAATAATCTACATCAGTGCTTGTTTTTCTTAAAAGTTAGAATATATTTTTATAGCCTGAACAGTTACTACTGGAACACTAAGCTGAGGTCTCTGATTTTGGCTATTAATATTACACCCTTCAGCTGTTCTGTCTGCATCTTTATAGTTATGTAACTTTATTTTTGGTTTAATCTTTTCATTATATAAGCTTTTGTCATTTTCAGGAACAGATTATGAAAGCACAAGTCTGAAGAAACTAGTCTTGGGTGCTTCAGGAAAAAAACTGAACATAAGGGCAGAAGTATGGCAATATCTTTATTACTGATTTAAGAAAGAAAAACAATTGGAAGGGAGAAAACAGGCAATAGTTTCAACCACCTGAGCAATGTTTTTTTGGCTATTGCCAGTAGGGTCTTTAGGCTGGACAGTAACCTCCTGCATTTATCTGTTTTATGTTACATTTAATCAAAACCTAAACTGTTTTCTGTGTTTTGATAACTGAGAATGTGACAGAACATTATTAAAAAGTACAGATCTTGGAAGTCTGCAAAATAATTAAAATACATAAACCACCAGTAAGAAGTACATAGCAAACAAGTGGTTGAATTAAACCAGTAACTCTTTAAAGACATAACCTTGGCAGCTAATATACTGACATGGAGGCTGTACTGCAATTCCTACCAGCATTGTTGTAATGATGGTAAGAGCTGAAATACAGTTTTAGAGACTACATTAAAAAGAAAAAAAACCCAAACTTGTTGGGTTTTAGGTTTGATCTCATTCTCCCTCCCACATTCACATGGATTTTGTTCCTTGGACTGGTGTTCTGCAAACTCTTATGTGGGCTTAAGGATGGGGTCAGTACCTCTCACTTTCTGGTATTGAAAAAATTAAAAAGAAAGGAGGCTTGCCACCTACTTTCAATAGTTTCAGTAAATATGGTCAAGGTTCAAATCATGTTTGTTGCTTTGCAAAGGATAGAAGTGTTATTTAGGAGGCTTTGGAGTGAGTGTAGCTGAGAAAGTGATTCTTGCAGGTTTTTGATGGACTTTGATTTACCATCGTTCCCATCGTTTGCTTTCTGTTAACTGGTGAATTTGGACTCGGGACTGGCAGAGTGAGCTCTAAGGAGGGTTCCCACTGAGGGTTTTCTACCTTTATATCCATCTGGTTATAGGACCTGTGTTCTGATGTGTTTGTAAAGGGAACTTTTTCTGGTTTTGCCATGAGGAGCCATGAGACTCACAGAATGAACTAGATTGGAAAAGACCTTTAAGATCATCGAGTTCAACCTAAGATCATTTAGTCCAACCATCATTTAGTTTGAGCTGCTAGCAAGTGTTATTTTAGGGCTTATTTTGGTTTTGGGCTTTGCACAGCAGCATTGCTAGCTCAAGGATGTTCTTCCTATTTCTGTTTTTGCTAAGATCAGTCAGATGGTATCTGATGGATGAATTGCTGGCGGTGACAGCACCTATGGGATCACAACTGCTCCTGCCTCCCTGGTGATGGATGTGCACACAAGGACATACCTGGGCTTTAACTCTTCAGTTTCAACTAAAGAATAAACATTTGAATGGTATTAGAGCCATAAGCTGGATGTATATGGTTATGGTAATAAGGACACCTGAAAAAGTGCAAGCTTCATATAATTTTTGAAGAGATTTGTTTTTATGGAGCATTATTTCTTTCTCTGCAGCTTAACTTACCCCTTAGGAAAAGAAGTTTACTCAGTGTACCTCCTGCCTCCTCAAGTCCCCCGTCTTTCCAGCCTTGCAGACTTCTTTGGGTATCCATGTCAGGCTGCAAGTGTGGTTTTGATCAATCCTGTGCCAGTCTTCAGGACAGATGTCACACTCATTTTTAGGTATCTAATTTTCAGCATGGGAGAAAGAAGAGCAGGAGAAAAGGAGAAGATTGTGTCTATCCAGGTATTCATTCATTTGTGTGCTTTAACTTTCTCACCTTTCTTTTTTTTCTTTCAGTCGCTTCATTAAAGAAATAAAAATCTAAAGCAGTACTCCAGGTTTTCATGAAGTCCCTAATAACCTCTCTTTTGGTGGTGGCAGCTTTAGCTCAGCAGAATTCCTTGGAATGATTCCTTGGTGTTGTTGAATGTCATAATTAATGGGATTTCTCTGGAAATACGACAGGTAGCCAGGGCTTTGGAAGCAGAAATCCTTTGTAGGGAAGAAGTTAATGAGAGACAAGTTGCAAAAGCATCCACTGAAGTTCTTCAAAATGTTCCTTGTGCTGGGGCCGCTTTCTGCTTCTCTCCCACTGCAGGCTGCTGCACTAAAACAAAGGAAAAATACTATTTAAACCTCAGCTTCCCTTGTCTTTCTGCCTCTTTTTAGGAAAAGCAGGCGACTGGGTTTGGTTACTTATTCTGGAGAGGGACTCCCCAAAATTTGTTTTCTGTCTAATCGGTGCAGCTTCGTGAGACCAGTGATATTTTTGTGGAATGATAGTACTGAAGACTTTATGTTTTCTTAAAAGTTTCATGTGACTTAATGAGGAATTTGTATTTCCAAATGAGAACAAGATTTGTGAGTATATGTGCTTGGGCTTCTCTTAGTCATATTTTTTTCAAATTCAGCCTTCTCGATGCTTTTGGAAGAAAACAACAAAAATGTCTGAATAATTTAAAGCCATCTTTAAAGCAATATGTTACAAAAATGTACTTTTGAAAATTTCTGTGGCAAGGCAAGATCATTCTCTTAGAACTGTAATGCAGGAATTTAGTAGGATATCAAGATGCATCTACAGTATATGGCAACAGAAGGATAGCACTGGGTAGTACATTAGCTATGGCACTATTAAAAGTTACAGAAGTATTTCCTGTTCTTTCTATGGAAATTACCATTTTTCCTTGACTCACAACAGGAATGCTCAACTAGTCATTGAAATGTCATTGCCAGATATTTTGAATACATTGTTTTCCTTGACAAGGAAACATTATCAACAAATTCAAGCGTGTATTTGGTTATGCCATATGTAGAAATAAGACATTTGAATATTCATAAATAATTTCCCGTGAATTGCTAATGAAGTTGACAGGCAAGAAGACAAACGACATGCATTTTTATTTATTAATTTCATTATTGAATTGAAGAATTATTGAAAACTTACTGTATCTAATCTTTATATCAGACCCTTTTTATTTGCTTTTAATTCCCTGTAACTTTTTTTCATCCCCAGCCTTTTTAACCAACATTATCACAATCCAGACATGTGGGATTGGAGTTACGCCGAATCTGTTCTTCTGGTGTTCTCTGTGCTTTTGGCCATATGGGCATCTTTGTTTTTCTTTTGTGAACCTCTTTAAAAGCCTTATAGCTTTCAGTTAACAGGAACACTTGCTTTTTCCTTCGTTTTTATTTTTTCCACTTTCATAAAGATATCAAAATCCAGGCAAGGGGAGCAGGAAAAACCCCAGTTATTCATGTGAAGCATGGATGTTGTTCTTGGCACTTGGGCCAGTATCAGTCCAGGTTGGGGGATGAAGAGATTGGGAGCAGCCCTGTAGAGAAGAAGTTGGAGATGCTGGTGGAGGAGAGGCTGGACCTGAGCCAAAGAGGAGGCCACCAAGTCAGTAAGAGAGATGGAGCTCCTTTCCTAGGAGGAAAGGCTGAGAGAATTGGGGTTGTTCAGCCTGGAAAAAAGAAGGCTTTGGGGTGATGTAATTGCAGCCTTCCAGTACCTGAAGGGAGCCTACAAGAATAGTGGGGGGAGATGATTTACAAGGGGGAATGGACCCAGGCTGTCAGAGGGCAAGTTTAGGTTACATATTAGGAGGAAGTCCTTCACTCTGCCCAGAGAGGCTGTGCCCCATCCCTGGCACAATTCAAGGCCAGGCTGGATGGGGCTAGGAGCATCCTGGTCTAGGAGAAGGTGTTACTGCCCATGGCAGGGGGTTGGAATGATCCTTTCCAACCCAAATCATTCTATGATTCCATGTTTTTATCCTAATACACTAAAAAAGCATCTGTTGGCATTTCAGACATAAATACTTTGATACAGTGGCGTTTTATGGAGCTTCTTTGAGCTCTATACAGACTGGGTTCTTTCTCATTCTATATTTCTTACTTATATCTGGAGTTTTTTTCTTGGTCTCTTTTCCTTGCTGCACAAATGATAAGTTTTTAAACAGCCAACATTGCTTTGGAATGTAAATACAAAGGATAAAATTCCTCTAAGACTGAATTTAGGTTTGAGATTGCAGTGTAATGAAGAGAGATGGGAGTAGAGGTAGAGCTTGGTCTTTTTTAATGACAATAATTTTTCTTGTAGTTGCTTTGTGCTTAAACATTTTAGCTTGATTAAAATGAAGCTAAAGGCACTCCTTTATTCTCCTTGAAATTTCCTACTGGGCTTCTGGAAAGCTTTTGTTAACTAACGTTTGCTTAGCTGATAACAGCAAAACGGTGGCTTTCAGGTGTGTGTCAGCAAGCTGGGAGCTGAGGCTCACACCTGGTGGGCTGCACCAGCAGTGAGCCTCAGGGTGAGGTTCCCTGTTGCCTTGGCAGTGACAGATTTCTCTCTGTCAGATTGTTTACCTCTTTGTTCCTTAGCTGTTTCATACAAGTAACCAAATTCTTTAGAAATACCTGTGTTTTGAATTCCAAGTGTTTGGAAACCATGGTGGTATTTATATTCCTAAAATATGCAGTTGTCTGGGTGACAGCCTGGAGAGGCATCCCCTGGGTGAGAGGAGGAGGGTGAAGGTGTGCTGTGGGGGTAACAGAGGCAGAGTGCACATCCACTCATTTCCCAGGAGCGTGCCTGCAAGGAGAAATTATGGTTTGGAAATTGGGATAAATTTTAGAGAGCAGCAATTTCAGTTGGATGATAGGGAAGACTTTGGAGCTTTCTCCTATGGAAAACAGTCACAGCAGCTGAACTCTCTAATGTGAAAGCAAATGCAACACACTGCCTGCACCAGCTCCAAGATGAGGGATGGCCTGGCTTTGCACAGCTTGTGCCTCTAAAGCAGCCAGGAAGCCTGAGAGCATTTGCACTTTCTGCCTTGAATACACGTTTTTTTCAACACACATTTATAATTTTGAAGTGTGTAATAGTAATGGAGTCAAAACTGCCTCATGGAATGAAATTTGCAAGGAGGTGCTGTGAAGGAAGGCATTTTTAGTGCAAGACTTAGATTCATTCATCAGATAAGCTGTTGCAGAATTGAGCTCTCCGTGGGTTCAGATGAGATGCTCACAAGCCAGGTCTTCATAAAGCTCAACAGCAGGAGAAGTTTTGTGCATCACAAACAGGAGCAGTGTCCCTTTCAGGGAACTGCCAGGCTTTTTGTGAGTCACCAGGTTCTTAAATGAGTCTTGAAACAGGACAGTGCTGAAGGAATTTATGGGATAGGTTTATAATCAACTGATAGTTTAATTAATGTAGCATCTTAACTACTTGTCTCCAATTTAATTTTTTCCAGATGTTAAGTTTTAATGGAAGTCTCTTCAGAGACTCATGAGGAAGGTAACATCTGGGGAGAGCATTTAGGGCGAGCTTGCAGGGAAGTGAAACAATATTCCCCTAGATGTTACCTTCCATGTCAGCACAAGGCAGTCCTGAGATTTGAGAGGTTTTATGTGTTTTTACATTTATATGTATACAGACACACACATACTCTTTTGGGTCGGTCAGCTTGGCCTAAATACAGCTAATCTCACTCCCCTGTTCCACTTTTCAATCCTTGTGTTGACTCTGTTCAGAGGAAAGATTGAGATAAAGACTGGTTTTCCATATCTTAGTAAGCTTTTGCTTGTATAGTACACTGTAGGAATTATAGGACAAGTTATCTGCATTTTCTATCCATATGCAAATACTTTAAAAAATCAGTATTATTAAAAAAAGCACTATTATCAGTCTTCAGTAATCTAGCTGCTGTTTCTTTAGTTTGTGTGCCAAAGTATTTCCAAATGTTTCATGTTTTAGGAGAATCCATATAAGGACTTCTTAATGGTAGTATCCAAACCCAAAGAGCAGTAGGAGATGCTTTCTTGAAGTCCTGTCCCAATGCTGGGACAAGCAAAGCACTTGGAGATATTCCTAAAGGGTTAAAAAATAAAATCCCCAAAAGCTTTATGTTAAAACACATGTTTGTCCATATGTTTTAGATAGGCTATCTGTATTTTTGTAGAAAACTGATATTAAGTGGAAATTCAAGCCTTGGCAGCTTTCTTAACAAAAGACACTTGTGGTCGGAGCTCTGAGGTCCCAGGACAGTTCCATTACTGTAATTCCACAGCGTGAGCTTTAAACCTATCTGGAGATTTTAATGGATCCCATGGAAGTAAATCTCTTTGTACCTGCCTTAAGCCATATGTTACTGATACAAGATGTTGAGCTGCCTCTCTCTTTCACTTGGGCGCAGCTGTGCGCTTCCATGAGGGCTGGGTTTGAACTGTAAAGGGAAGTTTCAGATTCCATTCTTCTCCCCTGTTACAGGAAATCTCATGCTTTCTAATTTCACTTGTGTAATTTTATAGATTTTTCCAGAAGATGTAGGTTTTTGATACATTTCTAAATCTAATGAAGCTTTTAAAAATGCTTCACGACTTTTAATGTAGTGTCTTCATTCTTCCATTCTTCTATGCATTTCCTGTTGTTGATCAAGTTTCTTTGTTCTTGCTGTTTAAATAGCTTGCAAAAAACCTATTTGTACCCAATTGATATTGCTGTGTATCAATGCAAAGCAAAATTAAACATTAGATTTAAATAATGGACTTGTTTTTTCCTACTCCTTGTTTATTATTTTCTAATATAACTGTAATCAGTGAATATTGTAAACAATTCATATAACTGGGAGACAAATAAAGCAGGATTGAAATTTTATGCCTGATAGGACACACAAACTGTTAATGTCTAAGATGCAATTTATTTGTAATAAACTAACAATTCCCATTTGCAACTCTAACCACTTTTCTGAAGGCTGCTTGTTTTATTTGTTTTTCAGAAGTCATATTAGTTACTTCACATTTCTTTTGGGAACACTTTATATCACTGGTTGAACTTCTCGCCCTGGAAATCTGAGACTGATGTTCTCCCTCAATAACCAGGACCTTCTTTGCTGCAGTTTCTGGAAAAAAATATTTATGGCCATCATTCAGTAAATCATCTGTAGCAAACAGAGGCTTCTTCCATCCAAAATATCTTGGTAGTAATTGTAAACCCAGGCCTTCTCTCTTACACATAAGTGGCATGGGACTCAAGGCAGTTACTAACCACCCTCTTTATGCTCATTTTTTTCAGTGTCAGAGGAAGAGTATATTTCAAAATGGAAAATGTTGGTGAGGGGGAGATGCTTAGAAATCTGCTCCTCACAGAGCTGCAGTAGTAGGCAGCTCTTTTCTCAAAAGTATATTTTAAATAGCTGAGAGGAGGAACCTCTGTAGAAAAATTTTTAAGTAGTAGGGGAGTAGTGTGATGACAGGAGAGAGTAATTTTTACTACTTTTTCTCTGTGTAAGGAGTAGCTGGTTTTGAGAACATGTAAGTGAATGAGGGGGAAAAGCCTCCACAGACAGTGTTGGGGTGGTGGTGGGTGTAGGATGAGGTGAAATGGCTAAGGGGGAAATCAGCAGAACTGAGGGGGCCAGATAAAATGTGAATGTTGGTGTGAAGGTTTTGAGAAGAAAAGAAGTTAATGATGTTTACTTGACTCTTCAGGATAGGTTTATTCAAGGCAAAGATGTAAAAGCCCATTTTTAATATGACTTCTGTTTCAGGGAATAATGGCTAAAAGCTTCAATTTCTGTGGAAGTCTTCATTTCTTTCAACATTAAGCAGTATGAAGCTTATTCTTTCAAAAAGAAAATTGATGCAGTTACTGCTCATTTCAGCAAGATGCAAATGATATATGTAGTATTGTCAATAAAGTTTATACAAGATGCTCTGTATTCATTGTCTTAGGTTTAATGAGCTGGGCTAATTATACTGTGCCATAACTAACCAAAGAACAACCAAATTGATTTTTTTCTTGTACAAGATGCTCTGGGCTTGTAGTTCTCAGATTTAATGTACCCATGTAATTGCATAATGTTGCAGTTCAGCGCGTCATCGGGGACTATTTGGATTGCTAGTAGCAGTGTGAGAGCCCGTAACTTCTTGCCCACTTTGTCCACACTTAGGAGCCTGCCCTTGGGAATCACAGAATGATTTGGGTTGAAAGGGACCCTAAAGATCATTTAGTTCCCAGCCCCCATCCCTGGGCAGGGATTGACTCTGACCTCTGAGGAGAAACCTTGTTAGCTTAAAAACAGAGTAGCTGCATTTCAGTTGTCCCTGTGTGGGAAGGAAACCTTTCTCAATTTCACATTTTCATTTTCTCTTTTATTTGAGTCAAAGGTGTGATGTTTTTGTAATAAGGTTTATATTCTGTATTTTTTCCCATCTGTGAATGAATTTATCTCCCTTTCCACTGTCCAGTTTTGCCCTCTGCTGCTTCCATAGGCAGTGGAGCCTCTCTGAAGGCAATCCAGCCTTTCCTTAGAGAGGTGCCTCACAGCTGAGGTAGATTGTTTTGGAATAACTGGTATCTCTCCATTCCTTAGAGACAGAGATGGGAAGTATTTAACCCAAGAAGAATGTCTAATTTAGACATTTGTCTTGGTCATAACACAATAAAAGTGGCATCTTTCACATCTTTCTTGCAATAACTGCCTTTTTCAGACTCCTACTTCCAGTTAGTTGGAGTGGATTTTAGTGGACATTTCTACCTGTTTATGCCAAGCTCAGTGGTTTCTTGTTCAGGAACATGGGCAGCCTTTGAACTGAGATACCTCAGCAAAGTGTCCAGTTGCTAATGTTCTAAAGAACATGTTCCCAACATGTTCTCCAAGAAGCCAAGTGGTGTTCCCAGGTAAGCCAGGCAGACCTGACTTCCATAAGCAGATATGGAAGGGTCAGAGAGGGCCTCAGCCACATCAACTGACATCAGTCTTTTTTATTTTGTAGCTTGGCTTAGGCATAATGATTTGGAATTTTTTTTTCTGTTACCTTTCTTTAAGCAGAAAGTAAAAAAATACCCTGAATATGCTGTAAAATAACATCTTTATTTCCTTTTAAATAAAAGAATTCATGGAGCAGCTAATTCTACTTGAAAAAATCATAGAATCTATTATACAGGAGGAAGAGCCACCAAATTAGTCGAATTAGAATCATAACTTGACAATCAGTGGGTTCCTTTCAGTTGTTGACCAATTAATACCAGTCTGAATTGTAAAACAAAGCAAAAATGGCTTCCTTTGTCATATTTTGTGTGAAGTGTTTTAGGTTTAAATTTTTCAGCTCGCTGTTATTACTTCTTGAATGAAGTAAAACTGTTAAGCTTTGTGAGAAATGGATTTGTAGAGGATTCTCAAAGCCTGACTGAAAGCTCACACAGTCCTGTTCATCTGTATGCAAACTCTGGGATAAGGTGTGCTGATGTGGAAAGGCCATGGAATGGAGAAGACATTGTTGAGACAGAGACTGAACTGAAAACAAGTTTCAAAAGATGGCCTTGCAAACAGAGCAGGTATTTTGGAGAGTTAGAATGTGAAAGATGCATTGTAGCAAGACCATGTGGGGTAAAAACAATAGTGATTTGTGTTAGAAGAATTAGCAGCACAGTGTGGCAAAAGCTGATAGGCTGAAAAACATTTATAATGTATTGTAAGCAGGAAATATTTTGGCTTTTGATTGAATGGTGTTTCATGTAACATCTTCTGTGTCTCACCCATCAATGAGACTGAAAATGGAATAAAATCTTTTAAAACACCTCTCAGTTGCCCCATCTCTGCAAGAGCTGAGTTTTTTAATCCAACAGAGCTATAGGGCAAGTTGGCCATTATACCTGTCTGAAGAAGGCTTGCTTTTAGCAGCCATATAATTTGTTTGCTTTTCCCCCCCAAACTTTCTTGAAAAGTCAGCAGAATATAAATGACAGATACTCTTCAAATAGGTACCTGGTATTTCACATCATTAGAGCTAATGCTGCTGTTGCCATAATGTTGCAAAAATGCCTCCAGTGCATCTGTTTTCCTGGGACTGAATTCCAGATGTTAATTTGCAGTCTGCCATCTGCCTGCTTTGGGCGGCTGTGTGGCGTTGCAGGTCCGAATCGGGACTTGTTTGCCGTCCGGAGCGCGGCGGCGTGGGCAGCACCCCGCCCTCAGGCCGAGCGCGGCGCGGCCATCGCCGCCCGCTGCCGGTTCCCGTCCCGGGCCG
>VXBQ01011930.1:651172-671585 GCA_013400175.1 Phainopepla nitens | reverse complement strand
ATTTTTTTTTTTTTTTTTACTGACTGCTTTTTTGTCCCTTTAATGGGCACTGACTAGGAGTAATATACTGAACATTTATCTTCAGTGTAAACTCAGTACCATGTCCACGCATTGCTGCAAGAGTGAAAACAATTCTCTTATTCTTTGTGGTGTAAATGGCCCATGATTCTTGTTCTGGAGTGTCCATGCAGATGTGCATTGATGTAAATATGTTCTTATACCCAGGTGTCAGCGTGCATCTTTCTCTCTGTGTCTTCAAATGCCACCTTTACACGTTTCCTTCTTTTTGTTTGTTTGTGTTTAAAATTTTTTTATTGTTTTTTTTCCCACCTGGCTGCTGGCTGGGACAGAGGTCTCTGTGCCCTGGCAGATTCCTACTTTGTAAGGCTGGCAAAGTGTTAACCAGGGCTCTGTAATCCACAGCAACTCGATTTGTTGCCAAACATATAACTTAAATACAATACAAACATACAATACCTTTGATCTCTGCCTCCGCAGTCAGCAAACTGAAAGGTAATGCAGGAAGGAATGATCACAAAAGTCCCTTTCCCTAGGAAAAAACGATTACAGTGACAACAATTTTTTCCTGTGGTATGATATAATGCTTTCCTATCAAATCAGAAGCGTAGTCATTTGTTATTGTTTTATAAAGTATTATAGCTCACTCAGGCAGAGATGTTATTTACTGCCTTGAATTGAGTTCATGGATCACTGTACTATTCAAATCCTCCTTCTCTGCTCTTTTTGACCCCAGTTGCAGCTGAACTTCTGAATGTGAAGGCTCATTGTGGTTCGGACTAATATTGATTGCTACTGCTCTGGTGAGGTGTATCTGCTTCCAAACTGAGTAAAGTAAAAAAGGTTGTTTCTTAGGTCTGACTAATCTCTTAATACAACCATTCTCAAGAGCATGATGAAAACCAGCTGTTCTTGTCTCCTGAGGTGCCTTGGCCGATATCTTCCCTTTTTGACCTTGGAGAAACTTTGGAGGATGAGGTTCAAAGACTGCCAGTAGCTTGAGTTCTAGAAAATGCAAAAATGATATAGATTTCATACTGTACTTCTTAAAAGCAAAATGATGTTATTGCTGAAAGTTGTTAATTCTGCACTTGAGAACATAGTTGCTGCTTGTGCAAGTGATTTCTCAAAGAAACATCATCGTGGTTGCAAATGTGTAACCAAATGAGTATTATTAAAAATCTGCTGAATACTTGGTGTGTGTTTTGCAGAAACATGAGATTTTAAAAAAATCTTAATGCTGTGAAGTTCGTGATCTGTCCTCTTGGTTTCCAGGCTCTTTCATTCACACATTTTGTCATTCATCAGAATTTCTCATTTCTCTCAAATGTTCCTAAGGGAATTGGGGGTACTGCCCTGGGTCACGTTCCTGTTCATGCATAAGAATTTTCATTTCCCCGCAAATGTTCGGCATTTGTTTATCAGACATTTTCTGGTTTCATTTAGGAAAATTTCTGATACTTACTATAGCAGATTGGTTTTTCTGATGCCATGAAATTTCACGGAATCTTCTTTTCTCAGATGCTTCTGAGGAAAATCTCTGGGTTTTTTCTTAACTCTGGCAATTTTTGTTTCTCAAGACCCTATATCCCTCAGTCTTACTTGGCTTGCACAGTCACGCCAACATGTTTCTCAAGGTAGTTAAGGAATGATTTCTTTCTTTTTTACTTTAGAGTTACTTTATTCTTCTGAGGGAACAAGGAGAAGAAACAAAGTGGAAGAGAATTGATAGCATTACACAAACCCCTGAATATAAAACAGCTGCAATGTGTTCATGTGTTAGGGGAACTTGTGGCTTTATGAATTAACTGCCTTACCTAACTGCTGAAGCTGACTTATTACCTGTGAGAAGTACTGACTAAGACTGTAAAAATCAAGGTTTTGTGTCTGTAATGCTGTGAAATAGGTGGTTATGAATAAGATTGGTGGTTATGAATAAGCTTATGAATTTACCTCTCTTTATTTCCCCTTCTGGGGCATTCAAAGATGACATGTTTAATTTCTCTGGGTAGCTTCGTTAGGTATCTCAGGGAGCCAATCACTTCATTTGTTGGCCGTGTGTAATGTATACAATACCTAGTTTATAGAAATGTGCTTGTCAATTTAGCAGAAATGGATCCAAGATCTTCAATTTTATTCCTCCCCATCTGTTAACCTGGTTCTTTGTTCACCAGGCTACGTCTAGGAAATACAAATGCAACAAGCCAGAAAGCTGGTGAGGATCTGAGTCTGCATGGAATCAAAGCAATCCAATTCTATTGCTGCTGAGGGAATTCAAGCCTACATCCTGGTGTTCCTGACTGCTCAGAGCAGAGCATTGATCCAGGAGGCTCGAGTGCAGCAGCAGGGCTGGGAGGGAGCAGCAGGAGGGCCAGCCCGTTGGTCTCTCTGCACATATGGTGGGACATACGGCTCTGTCAGGAGCGCCTGCCTGGGCTGGGGTAGGTGACAAGCTCTGGACGGGCAAGGTGGGATGCAAACCTCAGCTCTAAAGGCTTTGTCCTGCCCTGCACCATCCCAGGGAAGGCTTCTTACCTGGAATTCATCAGTGGCTCTGTGCTTTGGCGAGTGAAGAGAGATGATTGCACAGAGGTGGCTGAGACCATCTCTGAGCTGATGCTGCAGGCTGACTCTGCTGCCAGGAATCTCACAGGGTCCTCTGCCCACTGGGTGAAGCTTTTTTTTAAACTGTTTTAAATGGACTTTATCCTACTTTTAAATACTTTCCAGTTTCATGTGATTTTTTTCAGCCTCTCCACAGAGGGTGCTGCTTTGTAAACCTGGATTTCTGCTCACCTTTACCTTTCCCATTCCAGTCTGGGCAGTCCCAGCCTTCCCAGCGTCCTGCTAATGTGAATGCACAAATGTATGTTTTCAGCTGTGTAGTTTTTAAATTGTAGTGCTACTGTACCTTGCTGTGTAAGGTATAGTACTTGAGCAGCATTTGCAGTGAGGGTTTGCTGGGAAATAAGCAGGAGTCAGTCCAAAGCTTTTCCCTAAGAGAATAAATGTCCTTGTAGAAATGTGCTTTGTGGACTTGTAACGAATTAAAAAATGCTTTTAATGAAAGTTCTCGAGAGATTTCAGATGATGGAAACATGATGGAAGAGTTGAGGCTAAGCCACTGTGTGTTTGTGTTTCTTCAGTTATTCTCAAAAAAGTCCTCTTTGGCACTAGAGTTCTTGAAAAAGAAGAATCCAAACCCTAAAATTAAGGGAAATGGTTAGGTTTGACGTTAAACCATCTGGCATCTCTTTTATATTCCCCAGCCCAACTTTGCCACACCAGCATTGCATTCCTCAGATATCAGACATTGGGCTACTCTGTGCACAGGAAAAGCTAGGAAGCTTTTATGGACGTTTTCCCACCATCTGCTGAAGGCAGACAACCTGTGTGAGTGTGCCTCTGATTCACACCAGCTGGGGTGGAAGTGATTAGCTCTGTTTCAGTGTGAAGCATTCCTGCCTTTTGAACAGGTTTACATCCATCTCACAACTGGGTTTTTTTGAGAATTGCATGGTTTTGTCCTTGTCTTGTAAGATGACTCTCACATTTTCTTCTTTTTTGTTGGTGCTAATTTTATGTCCATTACACCCCAGTACCCAAATGGCTGGTGACTGTGTCTGGGGGTGCTGCATGAGGAGAGTTGGCCACTGGGACAGGGGATTTGGCTGCTCTCAGCGAGCCTCGTGTGTCACCCAAGTCACATTCCCTCACCTTCTAGCAGTGTTTTGGAGCCGTGACTGGGCTTAGGAGTTACCACACTAGCACAGTAGTTTTTACAATCATGTTTTATCTAAGCAGATTAGCAAGCATACTTCTAAATTTTGTATCCAACTCTTGTTTTTGTGCTCTTTTTCTATCTTAAACCATCTTCTGTTTGTCTCTACTTCCACTCTCTTGCTGTGTGCTTATTTCTCCTTCACGGTCTTTTTCTCAGTCAGTGACTTCTTCAATTTTCCTGCTTTCCAAGTAATCAAACTTTCATCTCTGTTTCCTTATAATCTGGCAATTTATATTTCACATTCTGCAACTTTCCCAGAAGATGTGTTTGCTAAGCCTCTTTCCGTGGCCGGTGCTCCCGTCACTGTTCACCAGTCTTGGATGCACTTACATCCTCTCCTGTCTGTCGACAGTGCTTTCGATTTTCTAGTTCCAAATACTCCTGTTTTGCTCTGGTTCCCTGCTGCTCCACTCCACTTCCCTCCAGTCTTCCTGAGGAGCTCTGTTAGGAGCTCACAGAGAAAGCCAGTCCTTCTCCAGTTTCTTCCCAAGAAAAGTGGGGAAGAGCAGAAACTGAATCCAGCCTCTCCAAGAACCTCTGCAACTGTGGACTTTTTAGGAAGGTGTCACTTATGCCCCAAATAGAGAATCTTGCCCTCACTGAGTCTTCAGGTGAAGCTTTTCCCAAACATGCTTGGCACAGGGAAATGTGATACACTTTTCCACAAAGACTTATTTTACATTATGGGATATGAAGATAGGGTCTAGATGATTCGCACAAAAGTATAACAAAATCTTGAGGAGAGAAAGCCTACTACTTTAATTTAATCCCTTGCTCTAAGGCTAGAAATTACTCACAGACAGACACAGATAAATTTTATGTATTCATCACTGAATAATCAAATTTTAAAGTTGTTTTTTTCACTTTTTTACTTTTCTTTCGGTGTTCCATCATAAAGACTCATTCATGAAAATCAGCCACTCATTTCTGGAGACAGTGACATGAGGGACAGACCAGGTTGCACGAGGCAGAAACTATATTAACATTATTTTTCTGAGAAACTTATTAAAGGGAAGTTGAAATACATCTAGAGCTTACCATTAATGTCCAGTTTTTGTTGTTTGTGGATTTCTTTGTTTCTTGTTTTGTTTTTTAAACAAGCTGTGGGCATGTTGGTTTTTAGATGTTGGTTTTAGGGCCCTGCTGCCAGACAGAGCTTAAAGGTGGGTCTGCAGTGACTTCGATGAATGTTAGAAGGCTTTGAAACAGGGAGAAAAAAGGCAGCTTTTATTATACTATAAACTAGAATAATTGACTGTTTAGACAGAAGTCAAATGATATGGGAAGGTGTAAAAAAAATTAAGAGGTTCACATAGAAGTTGTTTCTTGATGGTTGTGTCCTGGTGAGTGGATTCATTTTCCCAGCCTTGATTTCAGTTGTCCACTGACCCTGATGGCAAGTCCTTACCTTGAGATACAGCATTTCCCTTGCTCAGTGTTCTGGTTTTTAATAGGGGTGTGGAAGGCTTTTCTGGGCCTGTCTGGGATTGGCTGCAGTGGGATCTGAGCAGTGAACACACAGGAATGAATTTTACCAGAGTGCTTTCAGCCTGCTCTGAGGTGGCTCAGAGCCTGCTTGAATACAGGAGCTTAACCTCTGGGGTCTCAGCTGCACATCCTTGACCTCTGCAGCAGGAAGGTCTCCAGTGCTGAGTGCTGGAAACAGGCAGGGAAGTTCAGCACATCCCTGTTTTATCTCCCCCCAGGTCACAGTGATGAGCACCATGGCCTTACACTGTGGGGGTTTCACCAGTGGTACTTGTTTGGCCTCATTCTCTGTATTTCAGTCCCCAGCCCACCTTCATAGCCACTTTGTTACCCTGAGAAAAAAGCAAATGGCAGTGGACATATCTAACTGTATTCCTTTGAGGGTTGGTTTATTTTCTTCTGAGAAATCTTTCTTTGCTCAGCTCTTAAGCTTTTGAAAGGTGGTTTGTTTCCAGTGTGCAGTTCACATGACTTGATTGGGAAACACAGCTATGTTGAAGGACTGAACATCAGAAAACTTAATATATTGAGACAGCAAGAAATGAGAATGGAAACTTTCTTGTCTTCTCCGACTCAGCTTTCTATTTCAGTAGTAAGCTGAGCACTAGAAAATATGAAAACTAATTGATGAAATTATAATTCTTTTTGTAAGTAACTCTTTCTAATTATAGTTCCAAATGGGAAAGGCATCTGGTGTCACAGCAGCAATAAAAGTGACATAAATCTAATAGGAAATTACAAAACTCGGCTGAGACTTGATCCCTTCTCTGTCAAATTCAGGCTGGTACATTTATTTGCATAGGAGTATTTTATTCTCATTAAAATAATTGTGTGTTTACCCATTTTCTTTTTGGTGAAGTGGCAGCCTTAAAGGCAGCTTTGCAATTGCAGCTCAGTAGTGATTGTGTTCAGAAAAAATAATCTATTTTGTTGCATTTTCTGGAGCAACAATACTGTAATGTGTCTTTTTGTCCAAAGCAATCTGAGAAGTGCTTCATCATAGAACTGATGAATTCAAAGGATAACTGTAGTGCTGACTAAAGAGTTCATTAAATTAACATAATTTTAAATGCCATCAAAAGGGTTTTAGTGTATATTTGAATCTTAAAATGCTAGGGAAAAGAAATATCTTTTTTCTGATTAAATTTCTAGTTATTTTTTAAATATTCGGAGGGAATAACTCTATTTTTTATATGGCAAATGCATAATATTCTTTATAAATACAAATACAACCTTTCCTATTCTGAAATGGTCTTGTTGACTTCGGCATTTTACCTGCCATGTTTTAAACTTCTGTGTGCCTGGACAGAAGAGTTTATGTTTTCAATGAAAATTATACATTCTGAAAGGCCAACAGGTAGCATCTTAGTTTTTCTTTTAGAAGAAATAACAGCAACAACCCCCCAGTGTATAGGCAATTGTTCCTCTCTGATTTGTATTTGGGAAAGGGGAGAGAAAAAAGCACAGGGACATATTCAGTATATCAGTGTCTGATGGCAAGATACTGGTGCATTGACACAGAACAAGAGGTCATTTTGTTTCTAGCCAGTTTTTGCCACTCTTCTCTCAATTAAATATGCTAACATGGCAAAAAACCTTTGTGTCACTGACACACGCTTCAAAATCTTCATCTAGAGGCCTGTTCTTATTTCATTAATTTTCCCTTAGGTAGCAGTGCCTCATTATGAGCTGCATTAAAGCTTACAGAAAAGAGGAAAAATCAGATGCAGATAAAATCAAATTTTCTTTTTATTTTATAGGCTTTCTGGGGGCAGCATTTGAACTGAATAGCTGTAACATCAATTAAAAAAAAATCCCTGACTTCAGGGGTCTTTTTGAACCACAGGAGCTGGACAAATTGGAGTTGAAAGGACCTTGGCAATTAACATATCTTCTGCTCCTGTGTTGGACAATACACTGAATAGCCAATTAATTACAGATATTTCAGCTTGTGGTTCTAGGTCAGCTCAGAGATGTGGCTCATGCCTCCTGATAGATATTTTTTCCCCCTTCTTTAGTGACCTAATGAGGAAAACAAGCAGTTCAGGGACAGGGGGGTAAGTTGGTGAGGTGACCTGGATCTAAATGTCACACTCTCAGTATTGGACCCAAATGGGACTGTTGGTGTGGGAGGTGTTTTGCTCTGTGGTGGCTTCTTTGCAGTGGCCTTGCTTCTCTTCTACACAGAGGTTTGAAAAGCAAGGGTAGGGTAGCACTGAGCAAATTGGGATAAGTAAAAATCTGCATATTCCAGTGGTTTTAAGAAAGCCTGCAAAGGGTATTTGCTGATTATTTCCCCTCACTGAAAACTTTGTGGTTTTTGACGAAGTTTTCTTTTTGAGTTGTTTTTGTTAGAGTGGCTTTTGGGTGCAAGAGTTGCCAAGTAGGTGTGGCAGTTGTACTGCCCTGCTTATTTGCAACCCCAGAAGTAGCTGAGCTTTGATACTGTTGTCTACAGATTTAGAGATGAACTCCAAATTCTTTGAGACCAGGGATTTACTGGGTTTGTGGGGAAAATTTAAAGTAACATGAATACATACAATGTATTGTAAGAATGTAGGCTTAAAAGCTTTCTACATCTTACAGGCATTCTTTCACAAACTCTTGTCCTCCCAAACTCTCTGGAAAGCAAAATTAAGGCTGTTAATCTGTACACATTTATTGTACAACCTGCCTCACCCGAACTCTCAGGAGACACACTTGACTTTTCCTTCCTGCAGAATGGCTGTTTGCAAGGCCAGCAGTTCACTGGATGCTGACTATGGATTTCACTTGGCCTATAAACTATATTTTGCACCCACAGAGCAGAAATCTGTGCACCTTCTGCACCTAGGTAGTGCTGCCAGCTTTGAGCAGCAAAGACATTTGGTTCAAAAAAACCAAAATGCAGCCATGAAAGAGGATTTTGCGTTTTTTCTACCTTCAGTACATAATATTCTCCTCTACCCTTCAAACTTGGAGGGAAGTCTCCAGTGAGTGACATATGGCTGATTAGGTAGAAAATGTGTGCCTGAGCCATATTAATAGAAATGTTTGTGGCTGAACCACATTAGTACGAGCCTTGCTGCTTGTGATCCTGGGAGACGATGCTAATGCTTGTTGTGAAATCTGGAAGTGACAAATTAGCCATTAGGATTTTATAGCTAATGTTTTTATTAAATGCTTGATGCAGAGTGTTTGGGCCTCAGAAATTGATGTGCTAAGGGTAGAATGTTACTGCTGTCTTGGGCCACCTGAGAGTGTTATTCCTGGGGGGCAAGAAAATATTAAAGATCATCTAATTACATGCAGCATCTTAAAAAGGTGCTCAGGACATTGATACACACTTCTGATTTTGCTCAGTTTGAGGGGCAATTATGGTCTGATCCCTGAGAAAGCAGCTGGGCTTATTTAGGAGACAAAAGTGGGGAAGCTCAAGGTGATGCTGAAGGACTGTTAGGACATGGAGGAGGATGCTGAGCACCAGTTCTGTGGTTGAACCAGAAAAAACAAGAGTCAGAGCTCTTCTTCCCCTCTGTGTTGTCCCTTTGGGCTGGGCAGGGCTGGGGACAGCACAGGCTGAGCTGTGCTCTGCTGGCCACTGAATGCAGAACAATGGGCATATTTAAAGCTGCCTTGCTCAACAGTGGCCACAAACATGTGGTTTCCAAAATCCTGCTTACTCTGGTCCTGCTGGAGATCTGGTGGTGATTTTAGGACTTCTTTAGTTCCTGTCTTTTGTCCTGTGAGAAGCTGTTCAGTCTGGTGGTTATGGATAGTGGAAAAATCTCGAAGTTCCCAGGTATTAAATAACATCTCTCCTTTTCTCCCTGTAATGGAAAGATAGGGTAGAGGGCTCAGGAGTAATTCTGGATCTGTAAAATTGTATTGGAGCAAATGAAGTGCCTCTCAAGTGCCAAATAAATAGGTATATATTGACATCACTTAATTTTAAGCTAATAGAATATTAGCTGCTCAATAATAGGATATATTTGCTGCTCAAAACCCTTTTCATTTTCTTGTATCTGCACATTCAAAATAGATCTGACTTCAATCTATGCTTGACTTTCAAAAATTGTGTTTGGACGTCAAGAAACAAATTAACAATTCCATTATCCTTGTGTACTTCAATTTCAGGTTTATCTGCATCGATGAAGAAGTCTTCTAGGAATAATTTTTTTAAAAACTGGAAAAAATCTATTATTACTTGCAAAACCTATGTAGAAAGTTGCACAGTTGCTAATAATCTGGGATTTCCCCAGTGTATATTTTTTGCTTGCTTAGAGTATTTGCAATTAGAAGTCTCCATCTCGATGGGATAATTAAAAAATAATTTACCACTTGGAAAGAATAGGTCTCTTCAGGCAAACTGCACTGCTATTGGTTAATTATTACTAATTTTTGGTTATCTGATACGGTTCTTCCTGACCTGACATCTGCATAATGTGGAAGCTAATGAGAACAGAAATTAAGCCTGGTAGTTGACATGTCCTCTATTCAATTTGAGAGAGTAACGTGGAAAGAGATTAAAAATAAAATTGTCAAAGTGGGACCTGAGCATTGCTCCAACTTTGGATGAAGCACCAAGTTTTTATCTAGATGGATAGATATGTGGAGAGAGAAAGACACACATGTGATTTAGCAACCTTCACTCGATTTTTTTTTTCCTGCTGGCTGAAATACTGACAAACTGTGAATATTGCTGTGTACTCTGGGCATTCTTAATACCCAGTTTGTGTGGGACTTGCCATCAAATCAAAATTTTCTTCTTTCTTTGCAATAAATTTTTACTTGAACACTTCTTAAGGATATATTTCCATTGCATATCATTCTTTTACATTTTAGTGTATCTGAGTATCGCTTCCATTTACAAACTGACCATTGTCACTCTTCTGTTTGCTCTGCTTGGTTGGAGAGGTGAGGTCCTGCTGCAGCTTGTGTGAGTCACTCCTGTTGCACCCTGCTGGTTCCTGCCTGGTGTCACACCCAGGGTTTTCTGCACCTCTCCTGGCCACAAAATGTTTATGTCAAAGCTGGAACCGTTAAAGGGGCTTCTTGTGAGACAGGATGGGAGGTGGAAGCTCTGGGATGTGATGGAGTCACAGAACCATAGAGTGGTGTGGGTTGGAAGGCACCTTAAAGGTCATCTGCCACGAGCAGGGACACCTCCCACTAGGGCAGCTTGCTCAGAGCCCCATCAGCTGACCTGGAATGCTTGCAGGGATGGGACATCCACAACTTCTCTGGGCAACCAGTGCCTTAGCACTGTCACAGGGAAAAAATTCTGCCCTGTGTCTCATCTAAGCCTTCCCCCTGCCAGTGTAAGCCATTTCCTCCTGTCCTGCCACACTCCATGCCCTTGCAGAAGGCCTTCTCCAGCTCTCTGTAGCCCCTTTAAGTTAGGGAAGGTGCTCTGAAGTCCCTGTGGTACCTCCTCTTCTCCAGACTGAGCAACCCCAGCTGTGTCAGCCTGTCCTGAGGATAGCTGCTCCAGTCCTCTGATGGTATTTGTGACGTGCTCTGGATTCACTCCAGCAGAACATTTCGTATTTCAAAATACTCTGACTTTTAGCATCATGGAAAGTTGCACCTAAATTTGGGTAAAAGGAGAAGACAATCCTTCATTTGTTAATGCAAATTAAAACTGGTTTATGGGCACAGGGAGGCAAATGGTGTAAATAGAGTGCATGTGCAAAATAAACTGATTGTTTTAAAGCAAATAAAGGTGAGATACATGACAGGACCATTATGGAAATACTAATCTGATGTTCACCTTGGGTCTTGCAGCTCTTACACAACAGGTAAAAGGTTGTTTTATTTGGATATGACCGAGTTATTCCAATTAGCAGTGGACATGGGCACACCTATTCAGAGACAAAGTGCCACCTAACACATTTTGGAGGTAGTTAACGTGAGTGGTCGTGGTCTTTATTGATCCAGAAGCATGATTCCATTTTTAAAAAATGCTCCATTTTGCTTTTGTTGACAGAAGAGGAATAGAATAATGTTACACTTTGAATTTTTCTTAGTGAGAAAATAGCTGTATCCCAACTGAGAGAATTATTATGATAAATGAGCAAAATCTGCTCCCTTCTCAAAAACAAAACATTTTTTTTTTCTACTCAGAAGGCACACGGCTCACGAAATATGACGACAGATGCAAACAAGCGAGTTACAAAGCCCTCACAATAAGATTGCAGCAGAACTTTTGAAAAAGGGGGAGTGCAGCATACGAGCTGAAGCCATCTGTCTCTGTTACAGAGCCTTCCTTCCCTTGGAGAGCATAATTATGGGTCTGGCTTTAATGTTGCTGGATTTTTACACAAAATTGTCCCTAAGAAAAATAGAATTGATGCAGAAAAAGGTGGAACTTACTTGTGCCTACAATATATTCCTTGGACTGCAGCCATGGAGTTGTAATTTCCATTGCTGCTCTCCATCTCTGCAGTGGCACTTGGGGAGAATGGTGGAATCTGTGGTAGTGGGTTACTGACCTCGTGGCTTGTCATTGAAAAAAGCTTTATCAATAATCAAATTTATTACGTTGGAACAATTCTGTTTTAGGGGTGACAGGTAAATTCTCAGTATACTGCTTTAAGTGATAAATTGCTCTTGGGTTAGCTAAAGATTAATTATATCTTTTAAATAAGATTGAAACAACAACTGGATTGTGTTTCTTATAAGGGGGACCTGGAGCAAATTTTAGTATTTAGCTTAGAATTCTGGAATGTAATTTTTAATCTATTTTCAGATAAAATATTACTGTTTTGAATAATGCACACTAGTGTATGTGAATCAATCAAATTAGCCATCTCTTGTTCCATTTAGTCAAAAATGGCTTATTAAATAAAAAAAGTTTTAAGGCTCTGTATTGTAGTAGAACTGCATCAGGTTGTTTTTACTGGACCACAGCTGTCCCAAAGTTAAGACAGGTGGTGTAGAAGAATTTAGCACTGCTCTGTGCAAGCTATTGTATTGCTTATGTCATTTCACATGTTTAAAAAATGAGGTTTCTAAAGTAAATACAGTGTGGAACAGAATCATCTCGAGTGGAAATAAGATTGCTTTTATCTCCTCAGACCAGCTCTGAACTTCGGTTCATGATGGAGGTGGTGTCAGGTATGGAAGCGGTGCTGAGATGTGTCTTGGCACAAAAAGCAATCATGCAGTTAAGGGAAGCATTTAGAGGAATGAATTACAATGATCTTTAAATGCTTTTTACTTGGAGAACTTGAGAACATTCAGCATATTATTAAAAAATAAAGAAGTTGGTTTATATTTTGTATGTACCTATTCCCTCTGAATAACTTTGTCATTGATCTTACAGAAGAGGCACATCCCTCTCCTGCTGGCAATGTGCAGCCTGCACCCTGTCATGGTTTGCTGTTCCTGAGGTTTAATGGGATATCCATGAGAATCCTGCTCCTTGAAATAATAATATTTATCTTCTTAAATTCTTGTCAAGCGTTTTAGGAAGGTCAGATTTGCCATCAGTTAGCTTAGCAGCTTTTTACCAGCTTACAGTCATGCAGCCTCTGTGCACGTGTTTGCTGCTTTCCCTACTGGGCTAGAGGAAAAGCAAGCCCGAGGAGGTGAGGGAGGAGGGAGAATAGGAGGCTCCTAAAATATAAATTAACTCCCAGTTGTCTCAGATCAGTATCAGGCTCTTCTGACTTCAGGTGGCCAAGTATGTTTTTGTTGGTGGTAAGAAGGAAAATCTCTCTTTTCTCCCTGTATGCTCAGAATCAGATGGCTCTATGAAATCTAAACTTGTCTTTAATCTGTATTTTAAATGCTTGCACAAAAGTTTGGCTCTGAAATGGTTTCCAAGCCTTGTTTCTGTCCAGTCCCTCCTTTAGTCTTGCCTTAACTGGGTTCAGCTTTAATGTCCTTGTGCCCATAGAGTGCACAGGCAGATGCCAGTGACCTGCAGGCTTCCTTTTCCTAAACTGTCGTGGTACTTTGGGTAGCATCTGATTTTCTGTTCTCTTCCAGTCTTCCAGTAGCAGATGCTTATTTTAAAAACAAATATTAATGCATTAGTATGCAATGCTCAGAGCGGCAATTTGAGAACACAGTTAATGTGATTTTCCTGTTCTGTAACACTTGTTTTCCTTGTATGCAAACTCTGGTGGAGCAACTGTGACAGTCTCTCAGTTGAAGTTTGAATATTAATTTTGCATTGGCTATAGGAGCTGGTATACCAACGCAGACTTTAATGAGGCTGGCACTCAAAAGCATTCATGTGTAACTGGTGCTGTCTTGAGAAAAGATGAAAACACTCTCAAGTCACCAAGGGGCAGCTGAAGTCGAGGAGCAGCTTGGCAGCTTTTGTTGTTTCCTCGACTGTCTCTTCTAGTTGGTTTTTCTCAGCTCAGCTGATGTTCTACATGAATGTGCAGGACTCCTTGCACATTTGATTTTCCTATAAATTTACCACTTTGTCTTTTTTTTTAAAAAGCCAAGACTAAACACTTTTGGGATCAAGTGTCAGGCAGCCCCTGAGACCAGAGAATTTGGATAACAAATGCTATAGGGAATGGAGGATAATTGTTATGTAGCTTCTGCTTGCTGACAGGAAACAAATCTCTATGTAAAACAAGTCAGTGAGGATGTCTGGACACCCTACCACAGTCCATGCAGGGAATGAGTTGTTTGAGGTGATGGTTATTGTGGTTTTGCACAATTTCTGTGTTGCACAATTTCTGTCTGGTGTTCAGTTAACTTAGAAGATAAATTGATGCTTAGCAGTGAGTTGCATTCTTTAACAGAAGTTTAATCCTTTGGTGTGAGTTTTCCCAACAGGTTTTTATTAATCTTGAAGGTATATAGCTATTGATACTCACAAGTGTTCTTAAAAAAAAAGAAAAAAACCCTACCTATGAGTAAATGGCCTCTACACAGTGACCAAAAGTAAGTAGTAAAACCTAGCCCTCCATTCCTGTTCCTTAAAGGATCTTTGGGAGGACTTGACCAAGAGGCTTTCAGTGCTGGAGCTATAACTTTAAGTGCATTAGTATGCTTTTTTTTTTTTCTCTTTTTTTAAGAGGATTAATTGGACAGATTTTCAATCTAGCCAGTTAAGGAAACTGGGGCAAGTTCTGCTTGCTTTCTGCCATCAGTAAATCCTTGTGGTTACCAGAGCTGCTTATCTGGAGAGAAACACTAACAGAATTTGGTCTGTTATGGATAAACAATAGAAAGTAAAATAACTGAGTCATAGCAAAATGTGTGTGCTCTGTGGACAAATGCAGTGAAAATTGTTGGGGGCACATTTGAGTGGGAAAAGGACAGTATTTGCATGGTGTTGTCAACACATTTCCTACGTGGCATTTGGGGGAGCTGATTCTTACTCTGCTGAAGCTGCAGCGATGCTCTGCTTGGCTGTGGCAGTGCTTGGGAGAAAACTGAAAACTTGAATTCTTCAGAAATCTGTGAAAGGATTCTCAGTTTGAGAAACGCAGGTTGAAGGATTTCCTGCACGTTTTGCAGTGTGTATTGATTTCCTGCTCTGCACCTGGAATATGAAATGTGAGGTAATTTCCCAGTTACAAGGAGTATTGGACTGAATCCAGAGGGGGACAGAGGAGTGCCAGTGGAGCAGAGCTGGTGTGCACTGCAGCACGTGTCTTGTTCTGTGCAGACAGGCAGGTGAGAGATCTGGTGGAGTGACTTAGGAGAAGAGTTGAGGGAGTGGATTACAACCAGCAGCTCTGCTTCTAACTTGTGCCACTTGGGGCAAATCACTTCAACTTGGAGTGAAATACTGTTTTCATTAATTCAGACATAAACTTCTCTTGGTTTCAGTGGAATATGTTTTCCTCCTCTGCAGTTTCTTGTGTTTTCTTTCAGATATAAGACACAGGTGGGGAAAAAAATGATATCATATTGGACATCATCAATGTTATTACAATGCTGCCAGCAGAGAAGCAAGCAAATAAAACCTATTGTGGCTGCATGTATTAAAGATTTTCCTTACACTTATGCTTTCCTTGGTTATTGAACAATTTTGCATTTTCTCATTTCCATATCTTAAAATATGTTGTTTTTATTGACTTGATCCATTTTAAAACATATGGTTTCTGCCAAATTTGCCTGTGGTGTTTGCACATCCAACATTATTGTACTTGTGTGACTCTTTTGTCCACTGGAAAAAACCCCACCCAACAGGAAATCAGGAAATACATGTAGAAAATTACTTAATGCTGTAAATACATAATTAATCTTGCCAACCATCAGAAAAAATCCATTTCAATACATTGCAATCTGTACAATTATTTCCAGATTATGACACGATAAATAATTGTCTTGGGTTCCACAAATTAAAGCATACCCAATAAATGGCTGTTGGAGATGGCTGAATAATTGCTGGTGGTGAAGGGTGGACTTTGCCTCTAGGTGAATCTTAGAGCAGCTTATATGAATTTATACATAAAGCTCTTCCTTCCCTGCTCTTCTCCCAGCCTGCAGTGCAGTCTGTGCAAGTCCAACTGGTCTTTCTTCTGCTGTTTTATGTCTGTTTTTAGGCTCTAGCTGGAGTTTACAGCATGCCAAAGTGCTTTTAATTTTTCACAGACTTGGAAGAACAGGTAGAGAGGAGAAGTTTCAGGTACCAATCTCCAAGTTTGTGGATGAAAAGAAAGAGAATTATTACCAAGGAATAACACCATTGTCTAATTTTCCATAATCTGGTAACTTTCAGTCACTGCTAACTATGGCCTGATTTGAACAAGCCCTGTGATAGTGAGCAATTATGTATAGGATTATTCAGTATATGCTAAACATTAATTGTCATATTTGGAATGAAACAACTGGATCATTGCTTGCATGCCAGAGACCAATGCCAGCAGTTTGTATTTCAGCATGAGAATATGCTGGGAATTGGTCCATTGCTAGTAAAAGAAGTGGGCAGAATTCTAGTTTTAATAAAAGGCTCCTAAGGACCTTCTCTCACTTGTTGGTTTTTCTGAACTTCAAAGAAAAACTTCTTTGCTAAGGATATTTGTTTGAACTTAGTCTTTATTTTTAATGTAAAGTTAAAATCAACACTGCCAGCACAGTTCTAACACAAGGTAGACTGCAGTGTCATTATAAATTTCATTATAAGTGATTCATTTTATTATAGGGGAAATGTGTGTTTACTTCAGAGACTCGAGTATGTGACAAGGAGGAAAAAGAGTGGCCAAGAAACTTCTTAGAAGGCAGAACAAGGTCTCATCCCCAGCCTCTCTTTTTTTTTTGCAGCACGCTTTCTATGGTTCATTAAGGCAGCTGCTTTCCTATAATTATGGCTATACAGAAAAACAGAAGCAGCTTCAAATGTTTCAGGACAAAAGCAAAGCTTTGAATCCTGTAGATTATTGAGACCCTTAGTCAGTGACCCAGCACATTCTCACTTGGTTGATTGTCGATACTTGAGTAAAGAAGAAATATTATTTAATATGCACCTGTGGTCTCTGTTCATGAGCTGCTGCAAAGACACCTCTCCCAGATGTGGCACCACCTGAGTCTGAGCTTGGAACTGAGGTTTCTGTAAAGGGCTTTCAGGCAAACAAGTGTGTTCTTTCCAAGTGCTTCTTGGGAGCAGTATCTCCTGAGGAGGACTGTGCTGAAAACCTTCTGTGTGGTGGCTGTAACTCTCATCTTGGGAAAGGGTTTAAAGTATTCCCCCATTCTGAGTGGTGTTTAAATGAGTTTTGCCTTCAGCTATGTCATCTTGAGTGAAAATATGTGTAAGTATGCCTTACTATGCTCTGTGACAAATTGAAGGTATAAAAGTCCACCCTGCTCAGGTGAAGTTGGCTATATGTTAGTTGTAGGGAAATGAAAAGAAAATCTGTGAATGAAATTAGTGGCTTTGCATTTTTTTCTAACTTAAAGATCAATCTCTTTGGATTGATAATGTGCTACTTCACAGAGAAGATCTTAGTATTTCTGAATCCAAGTCCTTAGTTTTGGAGGTGTGTTTTATGTAAGTATTCTTCATTTCAAACTATGACTATGATATAGCCATCCACTGGACTTAGTGTGCAGCAATCCTGTGCAACAGTGGAGTTCTTTGATGTGCAAGCTCTAAGAACAAGAGATTAACCTCTCTCCCTGATAGATGAAGAGATTTATTTTTCATCTTTTTATGAAACCTCATCCAGAAGTCATCAAAGTCTGTGGAAACCATCCTATTTACTTCAACGGGAATTGAATGAGGAACATGATTTTTGTGGTCTGGTGTTTAAAAAAAACCAACAAAACAACAAAACCTTTGCAGTAAAGTTGTAATTGCATCCAGATGAGTTTCCTGAAGTGGTTATGAAGCAGCTGATGGAAACGCCTTGACATGACCAAATTCAGCATGCCACTTGTTTCTGTGTGTGGGAAAATCTGACACAATCTGGAAGTAATTAGTCTGGAACCAGCAGCACTCCCTGAGCAGTCCTTTTAAAATGAGTTGCAAATAAAAAGGCTCGAAAATCCCTAATACTAGGTCTGTTATCCACTGTGTGTTGTGGAAGGTGTTTTTATCACTAACATGACTTCCATTTTTTTTTAATGTGTTTCTGACCTGTGTCATGCTGTGTGTGCAGCACACTGTAATGATGGTTGTCTTCCTATTGTTTGATTTTTTGGTGTGTTCTTTTGTACATTACACAATCTTCTGGGCCAAAACCTTTTTTTTCCCCCATTAACAGCTTGGACACTAGATTGGAATTTCTAAGCAATACTAGTTTGGTGATGTAGGCACAGAAGCCTTTGCTGTGGACAGTTTTCTGTAGTCTGGCTGGGTCCTCTTGTGTATTGGTGCTGAGGAACTAAGAAATTTGAATAAAATACTTAAGAATAAAAGCAAGAAGAAACCCATTTAAAGAGGGAAATGGAGATAAGTGCCCACATAATGCTCAGCAGGGTTTATTCCTTGTGGTGCTGCTCTGACTGTGGTGATTCATTCCCAAGTGAAGCCATCTCAGGGCAGAGCATCATCCTGCCTCTGATGGGGTTCAGTAGCAGCTGTTTAAGGAAGACAATAAAAAAAGACAAAAAGCTAGTAACAGCCCACCAGAATTATGTTCCCATCTTCAAAAATGGGCTGTAAATGTATCTCCCCAATTTAAGTGGAACTACTTGTGCTGTTTCAAGTAAGGGAAATATGAAGGCAGTGTGGCCCTATATCTTTTCTTCTGTGAGGTCAGTGCTGAAATGCTGAGCTATTACTGCTTGACCAGACACCCTGATAAAATAGGATGGAGCAAAATAGAGAAGAAACTAAAAAATTTAAAGATCTATTTTTTTTGAGAGGCAGCATGTATAAGGATGGAAGCATTCCGTGGTATGCTTTTTTAAACAGCAGTAGTACATAGGAGATGTATTTCTTAATGGGAAGAGGGAACAAAAGAGGAATTTCAGAAAAATGTACTGATTGAAAACCAGCACGACATAATATACTCTCTAGCTTCTGAAACAGAGAAACAAAATTAACTTTTTCAATTCTGTTATGACTAGCCGAGCTGTAATGTAATATAGTAAATCTCTCAGTATTATGTAATAAAATTAGTCAAAAGATGACAAAAGCATAAACCATGCATTAATGAAAAAGCCTTGCAGGACTTGTATTTAAATTGGATTGTGCCTGTTTGATTTATGCTGGTGTGTAAGTACACTTGGCTCAAGTGTTTGTGGAAGCATGGACAGTAGCCTCTTATTCTGTGTTTGCTGTTCCTTTTCCTTGTTTGCTTTTTTTTTAACATTTGGAAATACATTACTAAATATTACAACAGCATTGTCATTTATAGTGTAGTGGGAATAGATAAGTCTGTTGTGCAGTCTGAGAATATAATTAGGAAGAAGCAAAAAGCCTTATTTAACTGCAGCATGGTAAATGGTAGAATTGCTAGATTGTCTTGAGCTCACTTGGCTCAGCTTAGATGCACATAAAAGTCATCAGCAGCAAACTTTTCACTCAAGCAGTATCAATGCATTTTAAGAGGAAGCACTCCCTTGGTTTCATTTAGATTGCAGGCCAGCTCTGCATGTGTTGATATTTCAGAAAGAAAAATATATTCAAATACCCTTTTTTCCCAGCATAATTTCTGATGGTACCTCTAATGATGCTGTGGGTTTAATGATGGTGGTGAGTCTTTGTTCATGTGTAACATGCATAAGCCTGCAAGCTGTGCAGGCCCTGTTAGCAGCTTTTAAAGCAGCCCCCCGAATCAGTTATGGAGATGACTATCTAATTTATAGCTGTGAAAAATGAGAGGAAACAGAGGTGGCTCTTCAAGTTGAAAATCAATTCCTTTTTTCCTTCTGTGTGAGCCTTATTTCTGCTCCTGTCTGCTGGTAGAAACACTACTTGATGCTTCATCACTATATTGTTCTCAGCTGCAGCATGCAGACACTGTCAGTGTTTTCCTATCCCAAGGCACTGGAGCTTAGCTCTTCCCTATTTCCATTCAACTTGACAGATGAGTTTGAAACCTCTGTCCTGAACAAAAAAATGCACAGATATGGGAAGCTGCTCTCTAGCACAAGTTGTAAAGAAAGTAGCATAATGCTGTGGGAAGGATTAAAGAAATACATTAAAATCGAGCTTTTCTTTGTAAAAAATGAAGTCAGTATAATGAGGCAAAGAAAAGGATTGAATATAAGCAAACATGATGCTAACTGCTCTGGAATGAAATAGCATGGACTGGGGGTTCAGATGTTTTCCTGCCTTCAGAATCCTGTTTGCTTCCAGCACTATTCTTGGATTGATTCCTGCCTTGCTCCAGCCAGGCCGGGAGGCTCCGTGCTGTAGTAGCAGAGTGATTAGGGACTGCAGCCTTTTCCCTGGTGCTGTGGGGTGTCTGTCATCACACCGTGTGTTGTGGGAGGCACATCTGTCCTGTCCCTGGGGCTGCATCTTCTGGGGAGCAAACCCCTGACTGCCTGTTGGGGGCTCTCGGGCCTGCGGGAGGGGGGATGCTGTGTCCCAGCTGCTCGGTGAGGTGTGATGTGTGATGTGTGATGTGTGATGTGTGATGTGTGATGTGTGATGTGTGATGTGTGATGTGTGATGTGTGATGTGTGATGTGTGATGTGCTGGTCAGTGTGGCTGCTGTGCCACTGGTCACACTGCCCTGTGCCACCAGACACTGGTTTGGTGTGCCACTG
>VXBQ01011930.1:624367-651124 GCA_013400175.1 Phainopepla nitens | reverse complement strand
CACTGGTTTGGTGTGGCAGTCAGTTTGGTTTGGTGTGCCACTGGTCACACTGCCCTGTGCCACCCAGCACTGGTTTGGTGTGGCAGTCAGTTTGGTTTGGTGTGCCACTGGTCACACTGTCCTGTGCCACCCAGCACTGGTTTGGTGTGCCAGTCACTTTGGTTTGGTGTGCCTGCCAGCATGCCCTGGCCCAGCCTGTCCTCGTGTCACCTGCCACCTGCGAGGCGTTCCCTGAGCGGGGCAGGTGGGAGGCCGCGTCTGTCTGACAAGGCTTGCTGGAGCTGCAGGGATGAGGTGAGGTGTCAGGATTTCATGGGATGCACGTGACTCAAGCTGCTGATAGCAACACTCTGATTGATGTGCTGATGGATCTGACAGGCCCAGTCTCCTTGGAGCCCTCCACCCTGGCCTGCCTTACGGAGATGCAGCGAGGTAACGCTCATCCCCCTGTGGTTTCAGTCCACCCACACGCACCATATGCATAATTTTTCCATAAAGGATGGCTGTCGGGATATTTATGATCTCAGTTTAAGACAGTTGCACGTACTTTTATTTTTCACATATGATTGTTTAGCTGAGTAATTTATCTAACTAAAGCTTGTTGTTGTTGTTGAACACCCAAGCGAAGCTAATTGTTGCATTGATGGGATGCATCTTGTGATGCTTATTTAACAAGAGTCTTGATACCTGCTATCTTACTTTTCTGTTTCTCAGTTCCACTGGATATCTTGTGTTTGTTAACATAAATGCTTTTACGGGAATTTTTGATAACTATGAGGATATTGTTTGCGTTCCAAGTTAAAGATAATGGTCAGCTTTTCAGAAGTGCTCATTGTTGGGTGACTCTCATCTCATTTAAGTTGATTGTAAATCCTTCATTAGTATCAAAACTAGTACAGTTAAAGGAGCACACAAGCAGTTTTGGAAATAATCTTCTAAGGAGGTATCTGCTTGCAGGACTGACAGGGTAACAAGCTCTTTGCTTCTGTTACAATGCTAGAATTTGGCTGTTTGCATAATAGAGAGCAGTAACACTTCAATTTACAATTCACAAATAAGCATTTCAGATAGTGGTTTCAGACACGACTGAAGCTCGTGAATGCTTCTCAAAGAAATTGAAGGTTTTGAGCACATTTTGTTTATATTGGGAAGCTGAAATGATACTCAGATGCCCGAGCCTGAAAACAAAATGTAATTTGGTGTTGGTGTGTAAATATTTCCTGAACAAGGGGAAATACTGATACAATTTGGTGTTTAGTTGTCCATGTAATAGATACTAACTTGGTCATTCTGTACTTGCATTGTAAACTTGCTGGTTTTGTTAATTGGTGGGCTATAAAGAGAAAAGGCTGCAGTTCAGAGGGTCTCAGGATAAACTGTTTTAGTTTTTTAATCAGTATGTAAGGGTAGTGCTAGTACCAAAGAAACCCTGCTTGCTTTAGAGCTGTAATAAAACCTGCCAGGTTTGAAAAGGCCCCCTGTTTGGTTGTGCACTTGTCACAACTGAATGATATTGCTGGACTTTCTCCCCTGGTTGCTGTGCTGGTCTTTTGGTTTGAAGTGTGATAAAGCCCAGGGTGGGGCCTGGGAAGCATTTGGTGGTGGTGCTGCTGGGCTGCAAGAATGTCTCCCAGCCAGGGGCTTGTGGTGTTCCCTGGTGCCAGGGGAGCTGTGTGAAGAGCAATGTAGGAGTAGTGGCAGATGTGCTGACTGAAGAGCTGCATCAGGAGATGCAGGGCTGAGAGAGAGAGATGGTGAAGTCACGTATGATGTCTGTGATAAACATGATAAAAACTTGCTGAGGAGCAGCTTGGATTACAAAGAACTTTCTGCCTCTTTCATGTCTCACGATAATTAAATGGCCCATTTTTATTCAACTTCTTTCAAATGGGGTTCTAATTAAGCAATAACTAATGAAATATGAGATTAAGCATCAGCAGATCTCTGGTGGTCAGAGACGTGCCCAGGGCAAAGTTTTAAATAGTTTTGTAAATTTTGTGTTTGAAACAAAGCAAAAATATTTATTACTGAAGCAGGAGACAGATTCTGTGAGTGTAAATGCAGATTGAATTAATTTTCTTAGTGTTATGCTGAACTGAAAGAACATAAAATTCAATATGTATTCCTTTTAATGTGGTTGCGATATCATCACCACAAATTTAAAAAAAATGCGTCTATAACCAGATAAGAAGATGCTATCAGGCACTTCTAATTTTAATTAAGGTTCAACTTATTGGAGGAATATATATTTAAAGAATTAATTAAAATGCTGTTCACTGTATAAGAGATATCAGTATAGGAAATTAGCTAATTGCAGTATCATAGGGGATCTTTGCTTTGCAAGCTGTTTCGTGATGCTAAGAAAGCATCTTCTTGGGGATAAGAGGGAGATCTTGAGGGAACCAGGAGAGGATGACAGTGACCTTTCTGGGTTAGTTTGAGTAAAAGTGCTCACTGGGCTTGCTGCATCTGTGCATGTCAAAGAGTGTTACTTCAGTTTTTGTTTTTCTTTGGGGTGGGTGGCTGGCACGAATGCTCAAAATACTTGAGATAATTGGACGTAATTTGATTGCATCACGGTAATCCTGTCTCCTGCAAGAAGGGCTTTTGAGGTGGTTAAGATACCTTTAAAGACTGGAGTCTTTCAGTGCTGTCATTCTTGATAACCTTTTTATCGCTGCAAGTTCGTGCGAAGGTACTGCTGGAGCTCCTCAAAGATCAAATCGTGCCTTATTTAATATTTTCATTAGCAGCCTTTACAGAAGAATTAAAAGCTTGCTAAATAAATTTGCCAACTCCAAAGCTGAGAGACACTGGCAAAGCGGGGGAGGACTGGATTATTAAGTGAGAAGAACTGCTTTCCTCTGCCATTAATTGGTTTCAGGAGAATGTCTTGTACTTAAGGACGGATGATGCGAATGCCTTCTATAAGCTGAAATCACCATTTGGGAGCAGTAAAGAATGAAGGTGTCCTGTCTGTACTTAGGAAGATGAGTTTAAACAGGCACAGGTCAAGGAAGGGTAATTAGGATAATGGTGGAAGGATCAGCCAGTATTTTACCAGTAGCCTGGGAGAGCTTGGCTTCAGCCCAGAAACACATAAGCTGAGAGGAACTAGGATTGTTTTCCATAAGTTTATGGTAGAAAAAAAACTCAAGCAAACCACAATTATTTAAGCTACAGGATGGCTTTAGAAGGCTGCATGGGGTGGGAATGTGGACTTCACTTCATCTGGCAGGCAGGTGATTTCTCACCCTTTTTGGTGCTTCCATGGGCGCGGTGCCTTGAGCATTCGCTAGTTTTGGCAAACCCCAAGGTCAAAGCTTGGAATTGTCTCCTCCACCCCTCACCCTGAGCCAATTTATTGGGAGCTTGCTTTAAATGATTTTTTTTGAAAAGAAAGAACAAAGCTTCTAGGAAGAAGTACTTAAAAAGGGAACTTAATGCATAGGCAGCCCTGTATTCTTTAAGAATTTAGTGCTGCTCTTGGTGGGTGTGTGGATGCGCCAGACGTCTTCCAACACCTCTGAGTAGGTGCCAGTCTGTCAGATTAGCTCAACTAAAATAAACCTTTCTCCCACTCCCTGCTTGCTATCAGCCCTTTGAGAGAGAATTGCCTTTTAAAATGTACTGGGGTGTTCGCTGGGCTTTTATTCTGTGGTTTTAAGCTACTTTTGAAATGAGCAGAGAGGAGGTGAAAAATGTTGGACTCTTTTAACACTGTCATTTAATGATCTCATCCTTTGAGCCCGTTTGTGGAGTGGTGGCTTATCTTGAGCTGTTCTCTCCTTTCCTCGCCTGTTTTCCAGGAGAATGTCTCCTATTGTGTTAAGCCAATAACCCTTTTTAATAGGTCAGTGGCGAGTATTAATGAGCTTTTACACTATGGTTATAAATGTCACACGTGTTTCTAAGAGTAGGAGTGGGAAATAGAAAATATTGCCTGGATTTGTTCTCTTATTTTCAACAGCGTGAAACAGTTGATCTTCTGATTTAAAAAAAAAAAACCTTTTATCAATCAGAGCCTTTTAACTTCTGTTATTTAAAATGCAATCCTAAGGACCAAGCATTGTCGCACTTAACTTCATAAGCACTCGCTTTAGGAAAGTTAAAAAAATATGAATTTGCTGTGAAATAGATATGTCTGTAATGGGAGCATTTTGCAGGACAACCTGCAAATAAAAGTGGAGAGTTTTTATTTGCCTTGCCAATCCACCGTACGTTCGCTTGGCTGCCACGAACCTCTGCTTGCAGCACAGCAGAGTTTTGTCACCTCCTGAGAAAGCGGCAGAATTAGAGGTGCCAGAGGTAGACAGGAGGCAGGCGTGGCCGGTACCAGGAGTGGCTGGTATGACCGGCTCCGTGTCAGGTGTCCAAGTCTCCAAATGGGTGGCGGCTCTAAGGAACCATCGCGCAGCGCAGCGGGAAAGGGACACCGCGGTTCATGGAAGGGAGCTGGTGGCAGCTCTCCAAGGCTCCCACTCCTGCCTCCTTGCCGGTCTGAGCTGCAGAGCTCCCCAGCAGTGCCATCCTTCGGAGTTTGTACAGTTTCATTTCCTCTGGCAGCAGCCGCTCCAGCGCAGCGTTGCTGCTGGCGAGGCGAGGTAGCCCCGGTGCTGTCACTTCCATTTCGTTTCCAGCCGCAGTTACCTCAGTAAACAAAGGGCTGAACATCTGCAGTTCTGCTTTATCAAATGGTCCTGTAATGCTGCAAACAAAGAAAAGGGAAGCTGAAGCATTGGAAAGTAGCTTAATAAATTGGTATTAGTATTGTAATTTGCTCACTCTTTACTTTTGGCTGCTTAGCAAAAATTGCTTAGAAGACCTATTAATTTTATCATAAGAATGATGATGCTGTATACAGAAAAATATCTGGCCATGTGCTTGCATCTTTATTTTAAAGGACAAAGATTAATGAAATGTAATTTAAAAGGAAAAATAATTTATTGTTATACATTATGCTTTCAAGATAAATGGAGAATAGATTTAGAGCATTAATGCTCCCATTTGCACTATGGCTATGTATCTAATATGTGGTTTTGAGAGATCAGGGTAAGTGTCATGTAAAGAGTGTTCTTGAATGGCAGAGTAAATATCACAAATTCTGCAGTGTTAAACAGACAATCTGATGTGGACTTGCATGGATTTCATTATCTGGTTAGTACATTTTACATTCCTCTGGCATGTTGTGCTGATTCTTTCTATTGCTGCTACAACTGAGCCAAAAATTACTGGTCCCTTTCAAGCTGATTAGAAGAACATTTAAAAATCATTAGTAAAGGAAGAATGTTACGAAAAAGGCCTTACAAAGCACATTTTTAAAAAGACTGTTCTGTACACAGAATATGTTCAGTTTTTAAAAATCAAGTTGGAATGTGTAAGTTGATCACTATGGTTGGAGGAGTGGGCAGAAGTGGCATTTTTTTTTCTTTTCCTGCTACTTTTCTTCTAATATGAAATACCTGCAATTAACGCTATTGCCTTTCCCCATGTAGGAAATATTGGGATTTTTCCTAGGCAGGTACAACGATTACTCCTGCAAAACTGTTGATTTAACAACAAACACCCCCAGCACTCTGCCGTGTTGGAGGAGCCTGCATCACCAGCATATAATCACATGCCGCAGGTATTAAGTAGCGAGTGGTTTTTTCCTGTTACAGTAACAGCCAAATCTGGGTCAGCTCCCAGAAGAATGAGAGTTTAAAGGTCTTTCTTGGACAACTTCCTAGCGCCCACGTATGAATCGGCCGCTCCCCCGTCGTGCTTCAGTGGTTCAGGGAAACACTGGCAGTTTTTCATGTGCTCTCTGAGTCCTGTGCTGAGCTTGCTCATCCGTGGGCTCCCAGTGCTCCTTTGAAAGAGAGAGATGTTTCAGGCTGGCATGCAGCATCTTGGGATTGATGACAGGGCTGCTTTCAGATGTCCTGTCCTGCACGTGAGCATGTGACCCCCCCATAAATTTATTCTGCTTACTCGTATCAGGTCATTGGGATGCATAATATCCTAAAATAACCCTGCTGCTCCTGTTAATTTTTCTGTTAATGGACCCAAAAGAAAAAAATAAATCATCTTGCAGAAGACGGGTCTTCTGTCTTGGAAGTGTTTGAAAATGGCTGTGGGAGCTCAGGACCACTCCTTGCCTCCCTGTTCTCACTGCTGTTGAGCCTGTGCAGCATCCTTTTAATGCAGCACTAACCTGCTCAGCCAGATGGTAAATGTCATGGAGATATCTTCGTGTTTGTTTGGGGTTTTGTGTCTGTGTAAGGTGAAGTAAACTTCAGTAAATCTCTCATCTGATCATGGAGAATAAATTTGATGTTGCTTTTGGGCATACTTGTTCCATATCCTCCTTCTTACTTGTTTCCAGGACATAAGTGACACTAATTTGCACTTGTACAGTTCCTCTATCTTGATTACCGAGCAGGCTGGATGATGTGGAGATTAGCGATGACATTTTGAAAGACCAAACGCTTGCCAGTGTCTTTAAAATTCTCTACTTTTCCTTCCTTGTATGATCAAGCCCTGGGGGGAGATGTCAGAGGGAGCTTTCTACAAATGTGAAAGCACAAGAAAACATGATCCCTGGCTTGTTTGACAGATGAAAATTTATCCCAATGTTTGTTTTTTTTGCAAAGGAAGCATTATTGACTGTCGGCTGACTAGACCTAGCACAGGTAACAGCACCTGCCAGAGCTCCTTCTCAGCAGGGGAAGGATTGTTTTTTGCCCTCCACAGCGGCATTTTAGCTGGTTGTGAGACACGGACACAGATGCCTCGGCAGGTCTCCAGCCCCCGCTGACACCCAGCAGGGTTTATTTCCCTATCCTCAGGAATTGTGCTTCATTCCCAGGAAGGCTCAGGCATGTCCTGGATGGGTTCCTCAGCTGAAAGCGATGCACCCAAGCACACCCAGACATGAGCTGCTTCTGTTGTAAGACATTTTCCTATTTAACATCCTTAAGCACCAGTTTACAGCAGCACTGTAGAGATTTCCATGAACGACTATGGGAGACTTCACTCATCACTCACATATTGACTTGCAAACCTCAGAAGGAGGTCAGTGGTGTGGGGATTTGACCTAATAACTTCCTAGAGCTGCTGAGCAAAACAGAGTAAGAAAGATTTCCAAGAGCTAGATTTATTTTCTTTTCCTGAAAGTGTTGCCACAGAAATCTCTGCATCAGTCAATTGCTGCAAAAATTTTGCATAATCCAAACCAGGCTTTTGTTAATGCTTCACTAGTATCCTTTCAACCCGCTGAATGTGTTTTAATTGATTTGGTGGGATTATGCTGAAGGATAAAGTTAGTCTTTATTAGCACAAAGGAGAACAGTAGATCGTTTTAAATTTTATTTTATCTAAATAAACCAGCAGTATCTAGTGTGGCAATGAGTGCTTTCAGTAGTGTTAGGTATTCTGTGGAGGAAAAATAAAATACCTGTCAGAAATACGCTGATGACGGCAGCCTGCCCGGAGCTGAAGCCACTACAGTGAAACCTCCCAGACTGGAATGGGCGCTGTTCATGCTCCTTGCCTCCCAAGCTGTTTGGCAGTGTGAAACCACAGGCAGCAGCCGGGCAGGAGGCACTGCCGGCCCTGGGGCTCCCGCCCTTTGCAGGAGGTGTCAGCCGGGCCATGGCAACGGGGGCTGGAGCCTGCAGGAGCTCAAAGGCTGGGATTAGAGGAGCTTACATCCTTTGACTGTGCACCGGATCACTGGATTGAAATCACTTTGATAGGTGCTTTTTGAGGATTTTGCAGGGTTGGTTGTTTTTTGATTTGTTTGGGGGTTTATTTGAAGTCCCTGAGACGGGGTTGCTTTGCTCCCTTGTTTTTGCAGCAACACCAGCGTTGAGTTTAAAATGGATATTAAGACAATCCAACTTACCCTGACTGTACCAGCAGGGTGCTCCTTCACGGGACACAGGATATCACCTTCAAATCCATATCAAAGAGAGACTCTCTCTTCCCCTCCCTTCCCAAAGTGGTGTGGTTGCTTTGGGAACAAGATGTGTTTCTTGCATGAGCAGCTCCATAGGTCCTTTTGTCAAAATAGCTGAGTTTGTGAAAGTTTGGTTTGTTTTTTTTCTTTCAGTAAAACAAAGAAAGTCTCCCTGCAGCATACAATAGCACCCTTTTTCCTCCAATTAGCATCCTAATATAATGTGTCTGTCATTTCCCTCTCCTATCTCTAAGACCCTAAAAAAATTTTGACAAACCACTTTTTGTACTTTTAGTATTTAATGACTACAATGATACAAGTGTTAAAGAAGTCAGTTGATTATACAGGGAAAATGGGAAGGGAAAATGGGTGGGAGCTGTACTGCACAAATGGCCATTTACTTCTGTGCAGAATGTGTACTGAAAAGCACTGGGGAGGTCCTCAATAAACATGTGCTCATCACACCATTGGGTATAAAGTCATATAAACAAAACCTTTAAAACTTATTTTACAGCTAAAGCTGGGCTTTACATCAAATCTTACGTGCTTGAAAGATAAGCTATTTGTTTGGTTGATTTTTTTTTGTTTTGTTTTTTTAAAGAACAGTATAGCATGGTAATGGATTTCAGAGTTTGGGACAAAATGTTTCAGACAACAGAAATTTAGGACCTTTTTTTTTTTTAAAAAAAATCAGTCTCTATTAGTTTTGTTCACATGTATTTGGCTCCTTTTAATGCCTCTATCTATACCCAAGGAATGCTGTGATCAGTGCAGCTCTGTCCCTAGGCTAGCAGATAATGAAAGACCTGGGTTTTTCCTGAGACAGATAAGTTATGATAAAGCAAATAGTTGTTCTTTTTTTCAGCATAATTCAATTCTCAGTAGTAGAAATGTGACTTTGTGGTATTGCACCTCTCCTCCAAAATTCTCTTTAATTGATCTTGTTTATTTGGACTTCTTAAATTTGTATATGGAGCACAGGAAAGCAGCAGTGCTAAGAGCAACTTCTTAGGAATATATTATTATCATGTTCCCTCCACCCTTAACATCATGTATCTGTAAATTCAGGGAATAGTGGATATTTTCAGGGAAAATACTTTGTGATGTGCCTGCCCTGGATTTAAGTGCAAACTCTTTAACGAGGGTTCAGCACTATTCCACTATGTATGAATAAGTGCCATTAGCCATGAATAGTTTTTACATGTGTAACACTCTCTCAATGAGTTTCATTTAATTAACAAAGGAAAAAAGAAGAAAGAATAGAAAGAAGAGCTTAGAGATGGTGGTTGTCCTGCTGGTGCTCAACCTTTTTGACCCTGAAAGGTACTTTCAGATTTTCCTGTAGTCAAAAGCTCCGAGGTGTGTAACTGGGAGAGGTGAGGGTCTGTCTGAGACAGCCGTGGTTGAGCTGGTGAGGTTTTACATGCACTTCCATCACTGCCTTTTTTCCCTTTATCCCAGGAGATTGCACGAGGTCAGCAATTTAGCTCCCCCAGTGATATTCTCCTGACTGCTCAGTTCATTTGGCTGCAAAGTGCTGAATTTCAGCAACCAGAAAAACTTCCAAGACCTGGAAGTACTGTGGTGTTTTTCTTAATTTTTATTTTAGCATGCTGTAAGTCATTTCTGTATCAGGGAGAAATGAAAAGGTTTTTAGTGGATGAAGTAGGTTACATGCCATTAAGGAGTTCTTAAGGTAAAATAATTGCTTTAAAGACATTAGGCAGAGGTTCTGTGTTATCAGCTAATGCCCTAAAATTGTATTTACTCACTGGGCTAGCATTTCCCTGTATATGGCTTTCTTTCTGTTAATGAGCTCATGTTCCTTGTGGGCAGTAATTTATTCCATCAGGCTTTGGAAATAAGTGTCTTAATGTTTCTTGAGAAGATTACTGAAACCAGGTAAACAAACAAAATAACACAGATTCTGTACCTATCCACATTCTTATGTTGTTGCTCAAACTGTGTAGAAAATGAAAATAGTTTGAGGAGGAGTGCAATGCAAATAACTTGTGTCCATTAAATGGAGCTTAAACAAGGGGTGAGCATGTTATACACACAATCAGGAAGTGCACAGGGCTTACACAGCCTTGTATTTGGGATGTAATTCTGGAATAAGAGTTAAAACATAATTTCTTAAATCCTCTGCTTTGTCAGCATTCCTTGGTAGAAGGGTTTACCCTTTTAAAAACTCTTACTTCTGTACTTCCTCACTGAATCCATGGAAAAACAACACCTGAAGGAAGCCAGACTAACTCCACACACACAAAACTGGTAGCTGAAGATGATATGTAAGGTAAGGAGGCTTTCTCTTACTGCTGTTGAAGCTGCTGATGCTTGGTCTAGGAATTTAGGAAATGTTGTTAATACAGCAGGCTCAGAGGTGGACAAAGGCTTAGATTTGCCATGGTCTCTGTGTGTAACCTAGCCTGAAAGATGCTGCTTCTAAGCCATGCCTGCATTATGTAAATACAACTGCTCGTGTGCATCTCAAAATTTAAAAGGCCTCAGTTTTGATCTTACAGTAGTGAAAACACTTTTCATTACCTTTCTGCAATCCTTGCAATAAAAAAAGGCTTCAAGTTAAAACCCTGGAAAGCATGATTGTGAGGTGAGATGGGAAAGCAGAGTTTGTGGGGACATCTTTTATCACACCAGCACATGCCGTGTCTGAGGGCATTAATTTAAAATTATCAACCAGTTGAATTTGTATCCCATTAAAAACTGAAAGATTTGCAGTAAAATTATTTATTGTTCTTAATTACCAAAAAAGAAAAAAAAAGAGAGACAAGAAAAAGTATTAAACAAAACCAATCCCCACATCCACAAAACCCATCTGTTTATGTGGAAAGGCAGTTTCCTAGCAGGCATTTATCAGGGACTAAGGCCACTGGAGGAAAGCAGTATTACATAAATCGGATGTGCAGTTCTGAGCTAAATAAATTTTTAAATATTTTGCATAAATTAGGGGCATTAAATTATGCATAATGTGCATAATTTCATCCTTTTGTAAATGATGTTGCCACAGTTAGTGATTAAAGAACACGGCAGCCCCTCGAGTTGGAACAATTAGCCTCTGTCTATAGATAGATATTCCTTAAGCTCAGCAAGGGGACAGGAGCGTGTGCTAGCACTTGGCTATGATCTGCTCCCTGTTTTTGATGACTTAAGAGGGCTGTTCAGGACAGAGTATCAGCCTATATGAACACTATCAACCAGCCTGAACAAGTCAGATTATTTAATTAGCCTTATTAAGACCCTTTCTATTTTTATAACTTATTTATGAGTGTTCTCGCTAAACTTAGAAGGTCCAGCTTCAGATATCAAAAAGATGTTTTCAGCTCATGTTGTTAATCTTGAGGGGTTTTATACTGTGACTCCATTACATTTTCATCCTAAGAAAACACAAAGCTGCTCTGAAAAGCAGCTGAAGTTGGGAAATCCACATCTGCAGTCCCGACCTGCAGGTTTCAGGCATATGGCATTTATGACGCCCATGCATGATGGACATTTGCTTGGTTGCCAAAATGTGTATTGTATGGCTTTGCCTTAGACCATCAAAAATCCAGAGAATGTTTACTTAACACCCCTCTGAAGTGTCTTGGTTTCTCCCCAGGGGAGAAATGTTCTCAGGCATCCCTTAAAGTCCCCCGTGCTGTGAGTATCTTGATGTCTCGTGCTGAGAAAACAAGGTGATGCTTGTTTTGAGTATCTGCTTTGCCACCCTTCTACTGAGATCCACGTCCTGCTTTTATCTAGGTTTTTTGAGAGGAGCAGGAAATGATTTGATGAAATAACTATTAATCAAACATTCATGTTTGCCTAAAGAAAAAACTTTAAAAAGCAGTTGTGTCCAGAATTTAATACCTGCGTCATGGTTGTACCCTCAGGGGGTTTGAAAGGGCTCTAATTTCATCACAAGGGTGGGACTCCTATCCACCACCTCAAAATTAAATTCATTTGCAAAAGAAGAAAAAAAAAAAAAAGTAAAATTCTCATGTCTGAATTCAGTCAATGAGTCTCTCTGATGGAACCACTCTGGGCTAGTTTGGAAGATGAAAACTCCTCAGGTATGGAGTAACTTTATGCTTTGAAAAAAAAATATCACTGATGGTTAAGTGCTGGCTTGTGGCTTGAAGCTCTGCCTGGTCTGGTATCAGTAAAGAAACAGTTAATTAAACAAGGTGATGCTGAAACAATATATGGATTTGGAAGTAAGGTTAAGGTGGTTTGAAAGTGGAGGCTACCTGTGTGAATTCTGGTTCTGCCCCAAACTATCTCAGATAAATGTGGTTTGGATAAATCCAGGCAGATGGCATCTGCCAGCTCACTTCTGAAGATCCTATCCAACTTTAGCTGCAGGTGAATATGCAAAATTTCATCCTCTTAGCAGGGAAGTCTATAGATATGCTTTAGTGCATTATGTCATCAGTAAATTATTTTAATAGCAAATAAGCCTTTATTACTTTTGCTCTTGCTTTATTGCATTTGCTGCTCTACATTCAATATGTACAGCATTGGCACAAGATAGCTTGCATGCTCACTAGTGCATTAGCAGGAGAGATGGAAGCTCTGTTCCAGGAGCATCATACTTTGAATTTGGTACTGTTTAAGCCAGAAGAAAAAAAAAAACAATCAAAAAACCCCAACAGTTGCTGCACATCAGGCTCTGGTAGAAAGCTAGGAAATAACAGCTTATAAAGGAAGCAAGTTTCTCACAGAATGAGAGAATATACTGAGTTCAAAGGACCCACCAGGATCACTGAGTCCAGCTGCTGGCCCCAGTTCTGGAAGGTGCCAAGATGAGACAAAATGAATACACTTTCCAAAAGTACCAGGGTGTTTTTAGAGACAGCTTTCAAGTTAAAACAGAACTGTGGGAAATTCAGGATAGCAATATAAATTTAAAAAGGGACAACGATAAAGAATGTAAAAGATACTTAGCACAGTATTTGAATATGGAGAGTACTGATCAAGTGAACTCTGCACACAGGTTTAGGCAACACTGAAAAAACCCCACCCCTGGCTCCACAATTAAATATTGAACTGCACACAGAAATAACATGGAATTTGAAAACTGAGATAAATTTAATGTGGATTAATGTTCCTTTGACAAACGTGTTGAATAAACTGTGTAGTGCAGTAATCCTCTTTGCCTGCATATACCTGTCTAACAGAAGGGATTTAGGATGGTGTTGGGGAGCACTGCATGCAGCAACTGCAGCACTAGGATAAGCAGCAGTCTTGAAGAGATGGGCCTGACATGGAGAGGAACAGAAATTTGTATGAACAGCCACAGGAAAAAAACACAGTTTAGTTCGAAAGCAATCTTTCACTTGCCAAATTAATCTGAACATTTTGTGTGTGGAGTAAAAGCTGCTGTAGAATCCAAGGAAGGTCTTGTACACTGCTGTGTGCCATTTTTTGACATCACATGTGGTAAGAGCACACCAGCTCTCCTGCAAGCCTGACCTGGTTCCCTGAGGAAGACAAAGCCTTGTCCAGCCAGTCTTGCTGGTGGAAGGTGAAGCAGGAACAACTGGGTTGATTTACTGAAGTTGCTTTGGATTTGCACCCTACTGCTTCACAGACAATAATGTCACATGAAAAGTCATTTTACTTAAAACTGTCATACAATTCTTTTCAAATGACAACTTTTTTGTACCCTTGTGACCTTGCATGGCATCACTGGAGTTGGTATGTACCACTACCAGGCACTTCTGGCTTAGGTGCCTCAGAAAGCAAAGTACTCACTGAGTGTTGTTTTACCTTTTTCACAACATAAATCTGGAGCCAACTGGGAGAGATGTTTTTAAATAGCTTGAAAATCCAACAAAACCTGTTTAGTTTTGTTACTGGAGAACTGCTGGCAAAGAAGCAGGCTCTCTTGCCAGTGACCCAGCCATGAAATGGGCTCAGGTATCAGGGATCCCCCCGTGTGAGTGCAGACAGGGAACAGCTCTGTCCAGTCCCTCTGTGCCATTTTCCTGTCCTGCTCACTGCTCGGGAAGCTGTCTGCACATCAACAGAAAGAAGCTCCACATGCTCAGTCTTGGCTTTCTTGCCCTTCCCTAGGCTGGCACCTGGTGGGACAAGAGAGCAAAATTGTCTTGTTTGGTGCATCACCCTGAGCTGAGCACATCGTTGTTGAGCCTTACACCCCCTTTCCCCGGATCCATTCAGTGATCCATGCAAAGGACACGAGGTTTGTCTAAGGGCAGTAAGGAAGCACAGTGTTTGCTGCGCCTCAAACTGCAGGAGACACTACTGAAAGTGACATGGCAACAATTCCATGGTACAGGGAGTTTGGAGAGGAACTTCCCTGGGCACTTCTGGAAAATGAGGATGAAAACAATTTGTGTTACTGGAAATTTTGGGTCTGCGCAGTTAGAGAGATCCCTGGTAGGAGATTCATTTGCAGGCTGGCTGCTGAAACCATCAGTCTCAGTGCTGGTCACTCTTTCTTCTTTTCATCTCTCATTCTTTCCCTAAGAACAGTAAACAGGCCAAGCACCAAAAAAATTCTCACAGAACTGAACTGCATTTGGTATACATTCCTTCTTCTCTGAGATACTGTCTGAAATATTAAAGATATTTTTCATTTGCTGTTTCTTTTTAAAAACCCTTGCATTTCAGAGGGTTGTAACTCCACGCCTTCCCTCCCTTTCATTGTTCACACTGTTCACTGTTGTGAAAACATTTTTTTCCAATCAGTTAATAATGAAGAAAACCTGCAAGTGTAATACTCTTAACCTGAACACAGAGAGAGGTGAAGCTCATGACCTGAAAAGTAGTAGCTTCCGAGTGGGTTTCTTATCAGTGCAGTGCAGAGGTGCAGCATAATTCTGAAGTAGTTTTCCAACTTCATTCATGAATAAGACCAGTATTTTTCATAGTTAAGTTATGTAAGAAAAAGTGGGTATTTTATTATTTCCTTTTGTCTTAGTTTTTAAAAGCTTGATACACGTAGCGTTGGATCAAGGCACACACAAGACTGGCCAAAGGGCGTACAAAGCACTTTGGTTTTTAGTTGAAGAAACAGAATGATTATTGCAACAAAGAGTGGCTTGGGGTTTAAACATGAAATAGCTCATAGTTCAGCAGGAAGGCAGAAAGAAACATGTTACCTTACAGATTTACCAAGGAATTTCTGGATAACTGTGACAGTAATGGGCAGTATTCCTGACTGTAACAGCAGTATACTGAACACAGACTTGGATATGCTTCAGAATAGCTGCATTCCCATTTGCCTGCTCACCTTTGGGACCACAGTTTTTGAGACCTTGCTTTTATTGCCTTGGGTTTTGTCCTGCTCTCTTTTCTTGTGAAACTGCACTTTCAGCCCTTTTTCTTTTCCAAGCAGTTTCAGAGTGTTGTCTCTGTCTTCCTGCCCTTGTCTCCCAAATGCCTGTGAGCATCCATCACTATTTTCTCTGTAATATACAGACCACTGATTCTGATAAACAAAAATCTATTCCTGAACTGTACCTATTGCCTTGGGTTGTAGAGCCTACCATTTTTTTTTTTAATTTCTTGTTAGGAATTTGATTATGCTTTCTTCTAGGGATTAGGTTTTTTTAACATTTGTCAAAAGCTTCAGTCTCATGCATGTCATCAATTTGATAATTCTCATTTAAACTGGATCTCACCACTGTTGAATGGATATATCCAGACAGCTGATATTGCCCATTACTACACACATTTTTGTTTATTGAATATTGTTGTGGTTTACAGATTTAATAGACCCAACACTGGAAGTTCTGTGAGTTTTTGTAACCACTTTTTGATCTTCCTGATTTGCCAGGTTCAACATCATTTTATTGATACCAAAGTGAAAAATGGCCTGTGCTTACACTTACAAGGATCTCAGATGAATGTTCTGACTGCTCAACACGGCAAGAAAATTCACTTTCACAGTCAACAAGTCATCTTACTCAGTAGAACACAAAAGTTAAATGGTCTGTAACTTCAATATTAGCAAGGAAAATACAGTACAAATTACTAAAAAATACTAAAATATAGAATTGTGGTCAGGTATCCCCACTACATTAATCGCAGCAGTAGCCTGAAATTTGAAACTTTTAATAAAAAGTTCTTAAATATAAATTATATGGCAAATGTACAGTACATTGCTTTGTCAGTCTTTTAATCCAGTGTTTTGCAGTAGAACAGCAACTGTTAAGTCAGTCTTTTCTTGTTTTCCTTAAAAAACAAAACAAACCCAAAAAACCCAACAAAACCCAAACCAGTCTTTCACGTCCCTCAGTATCATGAGTGTGAATGATCTGAATCTGGAATACCACTGTCCCTGTAGCTCCTGTTACTACTGCTTTCACTGTGGCTGTTCTTGTACAGATTCATGCCATTAGGTGGGAAAATGGTGTGTATTACAAATTCCTCCTTGGACACTTGGTCACTGGTTATTGGTATCATCTGGAAAGAAGTCTCCCTGATTTCCAGGATGGAGTTATCCTTCTTGGTTCCCGCTTCGGCGTAGTCGTCTTTTCTCCGGCGTCCCTTGCTGTAGGTGCAGTTCCGGGAGAACAGGGACCCGTTTCTGTGCACGTACCAGCAGACCAGGGCCAGCAGCCCGATGGCCACCAGCGCCACCGCGCCGCCGATGATGGCGGCCAAGGGCAAGCTGGAGTTTTTGTAAGGTTCTTTCTCCTGCTCCCGGTTGAGGGTGGTGGTAGGGTTGTACATCTTCAGAGGCGCCGTCTCGGTCTCGATGCATTCGGGGGTTTCGTCGGAGAGATAGACGTTGCTGGTTTCCATGGGAACCATGCACACACGGTACGGCGACTCCGGTTCGAGAGCCGTGAGCAAATAGTCGCTTCTGTCGCCCGTAACGATCGTTTCAGTTATAGATCCAAAGGCAGGGCTGTGACCCATCTTGAGCCAGCTCAGCCTCAGAGCAGTCATCGGTAGTGCAACTTTCCAGGAGATGTGAATGGTCTCCGTGCTTACGGATTTCACAAATATCGTAATGATTTTGCGCACCGGGCTCGCCGTGGTTCTGTAGTTTTTATTTAGGTTGGGAGTCTTGATGTCTGGTTGTTTGGTCACAGAAATGGGCCAGTGTCCCTGGGCCGGGTATAACGTGTTTGGTACCGCAGTGGTGATCTGGATGGTGCTGATCACGCTGTCGTCCTTACAGTCAAACAGTTCGGCGCTGAGGTCTTTGATAGCCATCCCACGTACTTTTTCTGGCGCCTGACACATCAGCCCACGTACGTTCACCTTTAAAGGCAGCGACTGTAACCAGTCCCGTACCCATTTCATTTTGCACCCGCAGTGCCAAGGGTTGTTGCGAAGAAAGAGTTGAGTGATGTTGTCCAGATCGTCAAAGACACCCTGAGGTAAATTGCTGAGATTGTTATTGGACATATCTAGTCGATACAACTGCCGTAAGTAAGAGAAAGCATTGGGTGGCACACGGTTGATGTGGTTTTCTTGGAGATAAAGCTTTCTTAGGTTTGTTCCCGGCAAATTCACCGGCGCGGCTGTGAGTGAATTGCGGACCAATGACAATTCTGTAAGATTGACTAGATTCATGAAGACTTTGTCTCCTAATCCATGATTATTTAGAAGATTTCCATCTAAAACAAGGCGTTTTAGATTTGTAAGGTCTTGAAGGGCCAGCTCAGAAATTGTGGAAATACGATTATCATCCAAGCGTAGCTCTTCTATGGTTTTAGGCAAACCCCAGGGAATGGTGCTAAGGTGATTTCGAGAGAGAAAAAGAAGTCTGAGATAGATGTTGTCCCGGAAAGCCCCATCCTCGATGCTAACGGCAGAGACAGAATTATCATCCAAATGCAGTTCTTCCAGATAAGGAATTTTTGAAAGTGAATCATAAGTAATGGTCCTTATATTGTTCTCCTGCAAATGCAGTTCCTTAATGTACTTAGGGAGGTTAGTGGGGAATTCATCTAGGCTGTTGCGGTATAAATATATTCTTTCCACCCTAAGCAAGTTCTTCAGTTCTGAAGGAATCCCAGCATTATTTATTTGATTGTTCTGAAGGAAGAGGGTAGTTGCATCCTCTGGGATTCCTGTAGGAATAGACGTCAAATCGCGATCATTACAATATATGAAACCCACATCACAGCGACATACTGAAGGGCATGGTTTGGCACTAACAGAATAAGGTGCCATGTCAAGTAACAGCCCTATTTTAGTCCAAACTAGGAAGATGCTCCAGGTAACACTAATCATGGTCAGGAATGATGAGATTTCTATACAGTTCTGATCTTCAACAATCTAAAAAAACCAAACAAACAAAATTATCCAGATCATCAGTGAAGAAACCGCAATAAAAAAATCAACTTCAACATTACAGAAGACATCGGAAACACACAGTAAAACAAAATTCAAATTCATTTTACTCTCTCCTCCTTACATTGATAATTCTACTACTTGTACTAATTCAATTAACTTAATAGGTTATTCTGCATAGTGACTGAAGATAATATAATCAAGTACGCCTGATCTGTGAATTATTTTGCTTAAGCAACAAGACTCTTTCTAAGGATTCCTTCACATCTCATGTGTACCGACAATCTTTGTTCACAGATACCAGATAAGTACAGAACTGAAGTCACACCAGAGTTCAAGTAAATCATTCTATATCTGAAAGATAAGAAGTAATTCCTAAGCCAGCTAACTTCCTCAGGAGCCCTTAAGTGAACTATAAAACCCTTACCAAACCCATAAGTCTAGTGGTAGCTATTTCAGAAGTTCAAAAAAAGCCCTTAAGGCAAAGCATAAAATGCAGACAAAAGAGTGAGGACCAGTGAAGACTTTTTCCCAGTGCTCAACTTTACAGTGTGTAACTTACAAACACCATGGACTATTTTGCGTGGTTTTCAAGCTGAAGTGAGTGTTCAGAAAGGTGAATGTTACGACTGGCAGGTAAATGGCAGAGCTATGGCTTTCTAGTTCAGTGGATGAAATATTTCATTACATGCTTAATTTCATGTTTAAATATTTGTCATTCTCAAAAGTCGTCCTACTAAGTAGCACACTCCTAAGAGTCTATTTGGTAGGTTTAACCACATTTTCCCATCTTATTAGTAGCACAGTATATATTAACTCTTGAGACTGAGATTGTACTTTGCACTGGTAGTGTGTTTGTACACTGAGCTCAGGTAATTAGCATTTTTATAGCTTTTAAGACAACATAATTCAATTACCATTGTAATTAGGGTTGTGAGAACTCCTGCAAGATGACCTATGCATTACGTGGTGTCATGACCTTTTCTCTTATGGGTTCATATATTAATTGAACTTTATTCTCAGAGGCGTGAGAAGGAAAATAAATGAATATTGATCCTACCGTATTTAAAGGTATGAGTAAATTTTGTGCTTGAGGATATCCAGTAAAGGGATGTCTTTCTGCCCAGTCACTCTTAGGGTTTACTCCATGAAGCAGTTTTTTCTTGGTGCTGTTTACTCAGATGGTCCTTGGTGGTGGTGTGTGTTTCCTGGCTCCTGGCACGACACTCAATGAGCATTCCAACCAAGATTTATCATGGTACATAAGCACACCAGGCCCCAGTGTAGAAAGGCTTCAGCTTCCTTCTATTTTTGTCCTCATGTAAAGTCTGTGAATGAAGAGCCTCTTTTGTTTGGTTTAATGCCTTTAGCAGGAATTACTTTCTTTGTAACTCTTAGGAGCTCTTCTGTGCAGCGCAGGAGTCAGAGGAGGGAACTTCAGTGCCGCGTGATAGAAACCATTCATTATGCTGAGGCTCCAAGGATTGCAGCCTCTTCAGGAGGTCAGGAAAGGGATGCTTTCTCCTATCCAGAATTATCCAAGTATGACCCTTGTACAGTAGCTACATCCTGATACATCCACACCTCCTTCAGAGAACCATTTTCCAACTCTCACTTTTTAACGTTTCTCCCAAATTTGTAATGCAGGAAAGAATTCCTCCTGTGCTGCAAGAATGCAAGTTACTTTACCACAGAAACATCAGGCAATTCAGATGGTTTTCTTCATTATAAAAAACCCCCACAAAAATATGATTTCCTTCCCAGAAAACTCCCCTTTGAAAGCTTTCCTCGAACTCTTAATGTCCTGCAAAAGTAAAAACAAAAAAAAAATGGAATTAATAACAACTGGTGCACACTAGTTTTAAGACTAGCAAGAGTACATGAGCAGCACACCTTGTTTCCCCAAAGCATTGGTATTTCAGCAAAATCCACAGAACTCTTTCAAAAAATGTTTTGCTGTGTAGTTTCATGTTACTACAGTTTTGCTGGAATTTTATTTCCCCTCGTTTCAGTAGAAAAATAAAGGGAGAGATTAACAAAATATTTGTAAATTATGTTTTTCATCTGATGTTAAATGCCAGCGTTACCTCCCTGGAGGAGGCCAAAATGGTTGCTTGCTTTGTGTTCCTGGTAAATAGAGATAGATGATGATCTTCTTGGTTTTGAGTGTAAAGGGAGTTAATTACTGTTCACTAGTTACTGGGGGAAAGGGAAAGTGGTTTTGCCAAAACATAGTATGAATATTTCCCATTTGATCCGGAGTTAGGGGACTAGCCAGGCATCTGTGTCAGCTTTTTAGGCAATACATAGATGGGTTTAGTCTGTAAAATTTCTAAAAAGAAGAAAAATACTACTTCTTACATTTCTATTTCTTACAGAACGCTAATTATTTTTAAACAGCATTTTTAACTTGGGCTACGTCGTATCACTGCTGCATAAAGTATCCAGTGAGATACCAAGCTCCCTGAGAGCTTGTAGGTAGCATGTCTGCAATAAAAGTGGTTAAATCTGAAATTAAACAAGTCCTTAATGTTCACTTGCTTCTCCCTTTTGTGACTTCACGTTTATGTTTCTCCAAGGGACCGAGCACAATCCTCAGAACCAAGATGCCTGGCAGGAGCAGTGTGCTGAGTAATGCTTGCTTAGCTGCCTTCCTGGGAGCAAAACTAGAGCAGCTTCTGGTCCTCCCTAAAATACTTGACCTAAACACAAATGCTCCCTGTTTTAAAACTTCTTTTGCAATTTGTAGCAGGTCTGTTATGAAACAGACCAGTCATACTCCTTACAGAAACACAGAATATGCAGTGATATATTTAAATAGATACAAATTCTGCTGCTCTTTTTCTTAGAAAAATGTTAACTATTAAAAATACCCCAAAGCCCCCCATTTGAGAGATGGTGCGACTACCCAGTGAGGGAGTGCAAAAGACTCTTCTCTCCTGCTGCTGCTTTCGTGCTCCTCTGAGCTTTGTTTTTCAGCATCTTGTTTTCAGCAGCTGTCCAATGAAAAAAAGAACTCAAAATGAGAGACCTCCACAGTGGCATAAAATAAGTATTTTTATGTATGCTTTATTTAAGGCAAAAACTCTCCATCTGTGTGGCCACATTTCAGAACAGAGGGGAATGCATGTTTATTGGTAACTTATGTAATTGGGGTAAATTATATAATCATTATGAAATGGAACAAAAAAGCTCTGTATTGTTCCAGTGTCTAGCTTTCTTGCTCTGTATTACTCAAGTGTTTGGGGAGAGAAGCTCAGGCCCTATTCCTAAAATTCTGAAATAAACAGCAACTTAACAGCTGTAGAAAAAAAATGGTGTCTCTTAGGAACTAATGTGAAGTCGTGAGAGAAGGTATTTTCTGGAAGGGTATGGTGAAATAGGAATATAAATTCCTTTAATAGGCCTTTGAAGGCTACAATAACTTTTAAGTACTTAAAATCATAAATTTTCTTTAGAACTCTGAGCTGTAAAAAACTTGTTAGCATTAAGCCAAACGTTGGCTCTAGTATGCATACATTACATAGATCCTTGCACACACAGAAAGTTCATTTGTTTTACCTTTCTAGCACATAAACTGTTTCCTCTGTGCTTCATTTGATAGTCATCTCTTCATTTATTGCCACTATTATAATAGCAGTAATGTGTAGGATTAAAACGAAAGCACTAAAGCTCATTAAGTTCCTGGAATTTTTTTTTATCCCTTCTCTCAAAATTACATGAAAACAAGAGCAAGAAAAAGAAAAGGTCTCTTTGGAGAAGACGACACTGTTTCAAAAATGTGGATTAAGACTATACCCCCCACTCCCTTTTCTAAACTTAGAATACTTTTCTTCAGGTCTTGATTGTTTGATATCTTGCACTTCCCTTTTATATCTCAAGCTATAGCTGAAAACAATGTTTTTGCATATCAAAGGCTCCAGTGATCTGTCTACAGAGAAGAAGGGAATCCTGCTGCCATGCTCCAACTTTCCCCTTCTCGAGCTGTCTCTAAATATTCCCTGACACCAAGTCATTATAGCTGATCCGGCAGGATGAAAAGAAAAGTGACCCCCACTGGTACAAACACTGTGTCCAGGTTTCTGCAGCATCAGACTGGGAGGCTTCATGGACACATGCTTTTGAAAGAACCCATTATTTTTGAGCAGACCAGATTTTAGAAACTCCGTGCTAAAATTAATTTCTAAATTCAAAAATCACTCCTTGTTTTTTCTGGTAACAAAAGTAACTCTGGAAAAACTGAGCAGCAGCCTTTTTGCTCTCTATTCTGAGCTGAATGTTTTCCTGAACTTTTCTGAACCACATGGTTAAATTAGTTTTCCTGGGACTGTGTGAGCAAGTGAATTACTAGAGATAGCAGGAGCATGTGGGCCTTGCATGTGCACTTATCACTGTGGTACAGCTAAGGGGACATCTCATTTTAAAATGTTCAACAGAAGTTGAGCTATTAAAAAAAAAAAAAAAAGTACCTAAGAAGAAGATTGTATTCACTCAAAAGTATGGAGTCAAGCTGCACTCACTGTACTGCAGGCAGGCAATGGCTTAACAAAATGAATAGTTTTGGTATATCTGAAAAGTTGGGATTTTTTTCTAAGAACAGTGTCAAAGATTTCTTTGCAAGCTGTGATAAAATGTGAATAAAATCAAGACCTGCCTCACTTGAGGTCACACAATGCTTATTTGAATTTCTAATCTGCCTCTGTGTTCTCCAGCAGGAACTCTGGTAGCTCAGTGGCTTCTTTCTTACCACCAAAGTAACAGAGGAAGGGGGAACTACTAAGTATTTTTAGGTTGTAAAAGACAAAACTATTATTCAAAGCCACCACTAGAATATGCATACTTGATAAGCCAAGTTGCTTAACCAGGGTGCTTCTATTCCAGGATTAGCTCTGTATTTGTTTAGAATCTGAAACATATCAGAAACACAAAACGTGCTTATTTTTTAAAATATTTGCAAAGTCCATCTACTGCTTATAACGCCAGTTGTGCTTACAAAGGTCATGCTGCAGCTTAAATAGCTTCACCAACTTTTTTTTTTTTTTAAAGAAGTTCCACACTGCTAATCTAGACTTAAAACAATGTCCACACTTTGTTTTCTTTAAGTGTATTACTCAGGGTTAGTTGATAGTGACAGCAAAATGCTTTCTAAGCACTCTGTCTAGGAGCTGCAATTTCCACGATCATCATATTTCAGGAAGGTGCCCCAGTCTTTTGTTTGGTGCTAGGCAAGCAGAAGGTCCTCTAGCTGTCTCTCCAAGGGGTAAAAAATGCAAAGGAGTTTGTTAAAGTGAGAGGGAGCCCTTCAGTCAGACTCTAACGCTGCATGCTGGTGAAATTTTCTTGCTGGTTTTTTTTTTTCTTGAAGGTTTCATTAACTTGCAGAAAACTTGCTCCCACTTCTTGTGCAGTAGGAATAATACTGCTTGTGTCTTATTAAGTCTAACTCAAGTGTCCTAAAAAATGCAAATTTTTATGTGATCTTCCCTCAAATGCAAGTAAATCTGACTTAGAAATGAATTCTGAGTAAAAGCTTGACTCCAGACCTAAGATCAGCCAAACCTGTATTTGCTGTAGAGGATGGAAATGAACGACGAGTGGTTCTCTTCTGAAGTTTACTTCTGAAATCTTTCCTAGTTTTGAAGATGCTGGGTTGAAAAGACCCAGACTATTACTCTGTTCCTCCTCACTCTCTTGTTTTGACTACTCTGCTGCAGGAAAGGTTGCACTTTTAAGAAAACACTTTGAGGGGGAGTCATCTGCAATGGATTTTTGTTTTGTGTTTAAGTGCTCTTTGAGTTTAGCCAATTATGGCTTCTAGGTTTTCTTTTGAGAGCTGCTGCTGAGGTAACTTGTCTGGGCATTAAATAAAAGAATAGAGAACAAATGCTGCCATTGTTTCAAGGGGAAAAAATCTATTTTTCCCCTCCTGACAAGTTTGGGTAGAATTATACCTGTTAGGGAGTTTCTGGCACAAACCTCCCACACGTAAAGACATTATTTAAACACTAGATGAAGTTTCAGTAGTTTTGTTTCTTTCCTCTTTAAAGCAGTTGTTTGCTTATCTCCTGATTACTAAGTTTGCTCCTCAAAAAATTAGAAAAAATGTGAAGCTGTTAAGAATGTTTGGATTCTTACAGCTCATGAAAGGCAGAAAGTTAGTGATGCCATAAGATACGTACTGAACACTCCTCAAGATTCCTGCCCTGAGTGGTATTTGGCTGCTTATTAAAAATAAATGTAAGCAATCACATATTAATTCTTCTGTGCATTCCTGTGCTTTGAAGTGATTAAGGAAAAAAACTTGAGAGCCATTAGCATCCATGCTTCCTGCTACAAGGAGACAAAGATGGCCATCTCCCAACTGAAGCCACTTCAAATAACTGCAACTCAAAAGTTTGCAAACTCCAGCAATTGCTTTGATTAGTCACCGTTGCCTTACACAATATCTGACAACTTTTAGCTACTGGTGACAGAGGAGAAAAAAAACCAAACAAACCAAAACAAACACCAAAAACCCCAACCCAGAAACTCATCAGGTTTTTTTTGTTCTCGCTGTAAAATGTATCCACTTTATTTCTGGAGATCAAAGCTCGCTGTGAGCTTACTACAGAGTTTTTTGCCCACTGGGGGGTGGTACATGCTACAAAACCTGTGCTTTTAAGAGCCACAAGTCAGATGTTTTTTGCTGCTGTCCAGTCTTCTCTGCTTTAATTACAACAAAGTCTCCTGTTGAGAAAAACAGAGGCAGCCAGCAAGGGTGGGTGTTATAAAAAAATAAAATAAATCACTCTTTTAGAGAGTTTACAGGATTTCCCATGCTGATTACTTGCAGTATTTATCTGGTTGTTCTCCAGTTAAAATGGCATAAGAGCACCAAAAAAAGGAAAAGAAAAGAAGAAAGAGAATTGGCATTTTTAAATATATGCCAAGGGCTGTCACTGATTCTGGTATACAGGAGCACAGAAGACAGGAAAAAATACAGCTTTTAAAAGTGATTAAATGTGGATAGAAAAATAAAAAAGCTTGATAGCAGCATGAAGTAGGATTAGAATAATCTCACTGTATTTTAAGATAATTGGCTTTCTGTATAGGTATACCTTTTGTTTATGAAATACTTGAAAATATGAAATATTTGAAACCCTATCTTAAACAGGGCTGTATTGTAGGGTTTTGGAATAAATTAAAGGAAACTTGAAGGTGGGTTTTCTTTTGAGGGAGGGAAGGGCACTGAAACCTCTTGAGTATGACCTAATGCGTGGCATATACTGACAAGGAAAACACAGACTGATCTTTCTGGTTTATAGCAAATAATTCCTTTCTTTACACACTTGAATTGACAAATGCATTTTTCAGTCTAATTCAAAGAAATGCTCATTAAGACGCCATATCCCCAGGCAATAGATGGTGAGCATAACTGATGCTTCTATCTTTTTGGGCAGTATATTTTAGACAAGGAAATTTGGGTCAGGACAATGAACTGTTTTTTTTAAAGTCTGAACATTTTTAGCCTCTTTGTATACTTTTTCTTCACATAAATGATTTACATGGAAATGCAAAAGGTGAATCTTCTCGTTTGGAAGAGGCAAAGAGAAAATGCACTGAGCTAATGTGCAGGAATAAGATGTAATTGTGAAGTAATACTGCATTTTGGTGTGAATCTGGTGTAGAAAATACTCCACTGTACTGTTAACTGACCAGAATTGATCCCTTGCAGGAGGGAAGCGACCTGCCTTCAGCCCAATTTAATAATCCGTCGGCAACAGCATTCCATGAATTAGTTAATTACACACACTCGTCCTCGCGTTTGCAACACTCCTTGCAACTTTGCCTGGATGTGCCAGGGTTGAGCTCAAACCCCTTTGCGGTCGGAGAGATTAAAATTGAGGCGACCTCAAAGAGCAGGACTGAGCCAGAAAGGCAGCTGTCTGTGCAAGAGCTGAGCTTTATTCACCAAGGGGATGAGCTTGGAAACTAAGCAGGAATCAAAAAAAAAGAACCAGCCAACCAACCCCCAAATCAGCAAGCTGTGCCTGGGTGCTGTGAGGAACGGCAGATGCTGGGAAGCGGGACCACTGTGTTGGGAAATGCAGGAATACTCGGGCTTTGCCTGATCAACTAAGTTGCAGCTCCTAATTGCGTTTAAGGAAAAGGGTTAAAACAAAAGGTTCTGGCACATCCAGCAGTCGTGAAACGATTTTTGGGGTCAGAATCACGTAGAGATGAGGTGTGCAACGAAAAACGTGGTGAATTATTTATTTGCAAGCCACCTATAAATTAATTAGCTGTGACTGTACGAGGGCAGACAATCACTTAATATATTGAAAACAGCAAAAAAGTTGATTAGAACTAGGCGAGGACCTACTGAATGGCAGGAGGATTATGAGCCACCTCTTCTTCCCAAAGAAAGTGGGGCGTCGGGGCGGCAATTTGGGCCTGTTGCATTCTTGCTGTGCAACCATTTTGTTGCCCATCCTCTCGCCCGCAGCAGACTTTGTGGTGCGGGGGGCAGCGCTGCGCAGGGGCGCGAACGCATCGCC